>JAYMFT010039424.1:0-15673 GCA_038088735.1 Panulirus argus | reverse complement strand
ATATATAGCGTTAATGGGATGGCCTTGATTAGGGCCTCAGCTGCCCGTGCCGTCTCAGCTAACATAGAAAAAAAAATGATGATGCTGAGACGATCTTCATGGATGTTGCTGGTTAGGTTCCCATCTATTATCTCCTCCAGGATACGTTCGTCAGTCCAACAGGCAGGAGACATCTGGGTTTTGTAGAATTCTCAGTGAACAGTTCCAAGCTGTTGTTGGCTGTGACTAACTAGTCGACGTTGGAGGAGCACACTTGTCTCTTTGTCAAAGATTTTATTTGATAAACCAATGTTAACTAAAAGTTGCTTGACTCTCTGGTGAGTTCTTGGTGGAAATGGTGCCATGACGCACAGTTCTTGTAAGCACGGCTCAGGTCGGCTCTAATAACGCTTAATTTGTACCTCTCGGGGCACTCCTTCCCAGCGGCCAGACACCTGCCCAAAATCGGTTGACTTGCGGAGAACAGTGGTTTGGTATTCCCCATTATGAACCCGGATATCCACACCCAACTCACAAGTAAATCTCAGGACAGATGTCTCCTCCATAATATTCTGTAGTTTCTTAAGATGCAGTTTGTTCCTTATGACGACATAAATGTCATCAACGCATCGGCAGGACGTAGTCGGACGGATGGTGCTGTCTTGCAGAACTTGGTTATCTGCATGACAGACACATGTAGAAGTCAGCAAAAGTTCGGCTCAGTGGAGAGCCCATGGCGACTCCCTCTATAGCTTCCCATCTGGGCAGCCGAATGGGGCTTCGGTGGTACAATCACGCAGTCGGCCTTCTAGTATGGTTTCAGGAATCTTGGGTGCTGCTCTTGACGGGTGATTAGAGACATTGTTGAGTATGATCTCAATAGTGTTTTTCTACTCAAACTTTAGTAAATACTCTTTCTACGTCTTGTGATGCCGTGAGTCCATCTGGTCAATTGCTACGGAGAATGTCAATAAATTCATTCGTTGGTCGTACAGAGTACATGGTAGGAATGCAGGGACAAATTATCCAGCTGATCTAACTCGTATGCGTGTGTAGTAACCTGGGAAATTATAGGGTGGAGTGGATTGCCTGTTTTATGTATTTCTACGTTGTCAGATATATAACCTGGGCTGAATTGTCCTGTAACGAGGGAGAAGCATTGTTGATCAACTCGTAATACATGAACAACCATCACAGATGACTGCATTTCTAGATCTGATGTTGGGAATGGTTTGCATTTCTCATCAGACGGACGTGGTGGGGAGGTGCTCCACATACTACAAGGCAGAAACCAAGAGAGACAAGGTAGTAGTGAGGAAGACTAAGGACCACCGCAAGTGCCAGGAACGCTACCCCACCCCAGCTGAGACCCACGTCCCCTGGCTCAAGGGTCCTCTGCCAGTGGAGAAGTCGAGGTCCGTCTGTGAACAAGAGATCAAGAATGGGATCTACTCGTCCATCAAATGTGAGGATATGAACGTCATCCGTCCCAGCTACGGAGCCTACAAGTACGTCGTGGCCACACAGGAGTCCTCACTACAGTACCTCTCAAACTCCACTCAGCAACCACCTGCCACCTCGAACATTTCACGAGTCAACTTCGTTCACAAGACCCTACGGTATGGCTACGAAGCACTCAACAAGGACCCGTCCTTGGTGGCCGAGTTGGATCGTGTCGTGTCACAGATCTGCGACGAGACGAAAGAAGCCATCGGGCGTGATGCTGCCGCTCTGGTGTCCAAGGCTCTGAGGCTCCTTCGTCGTGTGCCGGCGGAGGAAGTCGAGCAAATTTTGGCCAAGATTCGCAGCGGGGTTTTCACATCCTGCGGAAACCATAGGAGGCTCGAGAGCCTCTTCTTAGACGCTGTTGCCTTCGTCCACGAGTCTGGCGCCGTGAGCGTTATGGTCAAGGAGCTGATGGAAGGACGCGTGACGGGGGGTCGCACTGCCCTCTACACAGCGGCACTCTTCCTCCAACCACGTCCAGACACCCGGGCCTTAGAGGCTCTGAAGCCAATCTTTGAGTCCTCTCAACCCTTCCCACACGTTACTTTGGCGGCTGCTTCCATGGTCAGTACTTACTGTCGTCACAATCCTCACTGCCTGAACGAGCCATCAGTAAGGAGCTCCGCGGAGGCTCTGGGTAACAAGCTTCGACGTCAGTGCTCCTCTGATAGCGACAGTAGGTCTCAGCAAGGAGCCCTGGCGAATCTCAAAGCGCTGGGTAACATGGGCGTCATGACGCCGAATGTGGTCAAGTCAACATTAGAGTGTTTGCGGACGGGAGACCTCGAGACCAGCGTCCGTGTGGCGGCTGCACAAGCTTTCAGGAAGGCCAAATGCTATCGTCATGTACGTAAGAACAGTCCTCATTACACCAGCTTGTAATCATAAATTGTGTACATTATCATGAACATTCTGTCAGGAATATACTTTTAAAATGTCCTTCACTGACGATATCTGTCCCAGCAGGCAGTCACCCAGCTCATGGACATCGCTCTTGACGCCAACGAGGACACTGAGGTTCGCATTGCGTCTTATTTGGCAGGAATTCCTTGTGCTCAGAGGGAAATCCAGGATATCGTGACGAAGATTGCAGGGGAAAGCAATACCCAGGGTACGTAGTGTCTCGTACTTGTTAAACTCGTACAAATTAGAAAGTTGTTCTCCTTAAGTGTGGGTCTTAACTTGTAATGAAATATCCAAACGTAAATTACTATATTTCTGTTTTCATACTGTCCCATATATAAAGGATTTCTTCGCGTCTTTTTTCAGAAAGTACATCAAATTAATTAGTAAATAATATTTCAGTCCGTGGATTCGTTCTAAGCCATCTACACAACGTGCAGAGGTCCAGCGCCTCTGATAAAGAAGACCTCCGGTACCTCCTGCAGAATATAGATCTCCCTAGAGACTACGATACGGACCTCCGGAAATATTCTCGCAACTTAGACCTGACTTACGCCGCTCCGCCCCGCGGCGTTGGCGCCACCGTCGAATCTGACGTCATCTACGTTCCAGGATCCTACATCCCTCGATCCGTCAACCTCAATATCACGGCAGCTTTGGGGGACACCCTCGTGAATATGGGAGAGGTCGGTGCACGACTGGAGGGTCTCGAGCCAACCATCAAGGATATTTTCGAACCTGGAGGCTACCTGCATCAAGGATCCCTGGACGAGGTGTTTAGGTCTTTAGCTGGACGAAAGGAAAGTGAAATCATGGAGTCCTCAAGTCATCCCGACACAGGAAAGAATTCCTCTGATTTCTCAGCAATATCCCGCTTCTTGAGTAAGATCTATGGGAGTGGTAGAGCCAAGGTGCCAAGAGCTGAAGTCTTTGCACGTCTTATGGGTCAAGAGATAGTCTTTGCGTCCCTAACCGAAGACCTGAGGGATGTCAGTGTAACAGATGTGTTGGACTCCTTCCCATCCTACTTTAAAGAAATGTTTGGTCAAATGCTACGCCTACAGTTCGACTCCGCACGGACAGCTCAATTGTCCGTGGACTACACTTTACCCACCATTCAAGGTACGCCCGTGAAGTTGAAGTTAGAAGGAACCGGCGTTCTTGGGATGCATTCAGACTCCCTACTAAAATTCCTCAATGCTCTCCAAGCTAAAAATTCCACTGACACATTCAGGATAATGCCAAGTTTATCCTTCCAAGTCAATGGCTTCATTGGCTACGACTGTTATCTAGGAAGGCTCGGGCTTGAGATGAATAGCACAGTATCACTTAGTAACGGCGCCTCACTAAGTATCGTCAGGAACAAGAGCGAGCAGACAGAACTTCGGCTGGACCTCCCGCAGAAGCTGGAACTGTTCAATATGACGAGTGAAACGTACTTGATGACGGGCATCAGGGGCAGACCAGACACCAGGATCACCCCAGCATCCCTGGAGGACGTGAGAGTCGTGCACCAGTCGTGTGTCGCTGGTCCCGCCTTGTTGGGTCTGAGGTTCTGCTATGACGTGAACGTTCCGGATCTCCTCCGTAGCCCTGCCTTTCCCCTAGGCGCTCCGTCGACTGTCAGACTGGACATCGAAAAGATGGAACCAACAATGAGAGGCTACCTCATCACTATTGCCACCCAGGACAAAAGCAGTGACGAGAACATTTCATTAAAGGTGGAGACAACCGGATCGTCTACGCACGGGGAAGCTGAAGCGACTTGGTCTTACTGTAAACAGAACGAGTCGTATATCATCTCTGCCTCGGTTGAGTCTACCAACATCACTAGCAGAGTCTGGTCGACCATCGTGGCCAGCGAGGACCATAAGGGTCTCGAGGCTTATGCCCACTTTAAGTCTAACGACGTTGATGTCTTCCATCGGGGAGTAAAAGTGGACTTGAAGAGCAAGTCACCATCGGGCGGGAAGCAGTATGAGGTTGCCGTATACGCCAGTGGTGAGGGGCGGCTCCGGCCTGAATCTAAGATTATCGAGGGCCGGTTTATGACGGGAGGCGGCAGCGGTCCTGAGGTCTCTGTGGATGCCGTTTTCAGAACGATGAATCTTCTGCGGAACTACATCGACCTTACTTTTAAAGGTAAATTCATCTTTTCTTTTTCAGCTGACATATTATCTTTGAATCCGTGAAAGTCATGAAGGTATGAGATATGCAGAAGTTTAGAATACGTTTTACTATATCAGTTGCTCTGTTGAAATAATTGTTGCCGTAAAATGAACGAAAGATGTACGGTACACAGACGCTTGATGATTCTAACTAATGTGGTCCCCATGGTCTGCAAACAGCTGGGTCAGAGGTGAAGATGTACCCGCCTTACTCCACCGTTCCTCTGCCGACGAAGCTACGCCATCTTGAGTTCCACAGCGGCCTGGGAGGGTGGAACATGAGCTCCTCCGTCTACAGATCGAAGGAGTCGAACGAGACGGTCGAGTTCATATCCGTGTTCAAGGTCGTGCGCAGGGGCAAGGACCTGGTCTCCGCTAAGGCCAGCTACACCATGAGAGGAGACCAGAGCGCCAGCGTCGCCCTCAGTGCCATCATTACAGGTAGGCGTTTGTCTCCACTTATATCAGGGAGGTCCTATACAGTTCAAGGGCCATTTATATATACAGTGAGGGGTGTAGGTAGCCTGAAAACTATTTTGAAAACGCGGAGGAGATTCACCCGTTCATGTTTATCCGACTGGCGGTGGTAATAACTTGATAACTGATGACTTTAACGACCCTGAGAACTGGTATGCCTCAGGACCACATAACCCACCAGCCCATAGTTCATAACCGAGGAGTGTAAGACTTTGGCTATTACACAACGTAACCACACACTGTGCGCCGGGACGACTTTAACTCATTATAGTGCTGGCTCTTGCTCGCACATTCCTCGCAACATCAGAAAAAAAAATGTATAAAAATGAACTGAATAGATCATCAAAGCCATCAGTCCTCAGCATTTTTTGTAGCATTTTCGAGTGTCATGTCTGATCTTTCTTCGACCCAAACAGCAAAGATCGGTGATGAGGAATACAAGGCATCGTATGACGTGTTCTGCGAGCCGACGAAGGTGGGAGCCCTGGCGCAGCTGGTCCGCCCCAGGGAGAACACCAAGATCCTCGACCTGGACGTCTTCGCTGGGCGAGCACGGCGCGGCTACAAAGCCAAGTTTCAGGTAAGGGGGAAGAAAGGGTCTTTTAAAACCACTCTCATCGGAAGCGTCTTATCGTATGGTTTAACCCAGAATACAAAACAATTCTAGAATCACCCTTCTAACTTCTCTCTATCTCTCTCTCATTATGAGCGGTTTTGACTGACTGTTATCACATGACTTTATCGAAGATCCTTGTTCTTCCAGTTGGATGTTCCAGAATACATGAGAGCCATCAAGTTCGAGAGCAAGATCACCCTGCAGGAACAGTATCGCTACCTGGTAGAGGCGGCACTGAGGCATGGGGAGCATGCTGTCCTCCAAGTGGACGGGCCGCTGCTGGCCAAACTCACCCGCCCCGTCATCCAAGTCCAGGCTGACCTCAAGATAGGCGCCCTGCCCAGCGGGCCCCACAGGATCTCGACCACTGTCATCCTCGCGGGAAACAAGCGGGTCCTGTCCTTCGAGCTGAACAACCAACGTGGGCCAGTGTTCGGCACGGAGGTGAACTTGAGTCTCGAGTCCCTCCAGAGGACGAAAATCATAACCACGTTGTTCATACCTTCAGTGATCAACCACAGGCTGGAGGTTGTGATGAGGAGCGCTGTCATCCACCTCAATCTTAACACTACGGTGCTGCCGACGACCTCCTTGGCTCGGAGGCTGAAGAGCTTCGTCGACGTTGACCTTCAGAGGAAGAAGTTCAAGGGCGAGTTGTCCTGGGACACCGACAGTGAGCCAGGCCGCAAGCTGAGTGGCGAGGTCACGCTGGCGACGACTTCCTCAGCTCCCAGGCAAGCCACTCTCATGTGAGTTACCTCAGTTGGCCTCTAACGAAGTCTTTCTCATGTCGTTACGAAGCGTTAAATTGCTCGTAGACGCTTCTTAAATCATCTTAGCTATTTCAAAGTACTGCAGATTATCAAACAATCACTTCATTAATCTGTTCACCTGCTTTGGTAAATAATTCTACGTTAAAAAATTGAGAATCATATATATATATTCTTAAAACAACTTTCATCGTTCATACGCTGATTTTCGCTTCCGTTACGTCACAACTGATCCGTTTCGTGAGGTAACTTGAACGCTCTGTTGTCCTTCCAGTGGGAACGTGATCTACAAGGGAGATCCTTACTCCTACCAGAGCGAGGTGAGGCTGGCAGACCCCAGTGCGACGTTCCATGGCAGGAACAGCCTCACCACCAGGCTGACCGCACCCTCCCACGACATCGTCATCCTGGACGCCAGCTGTGACGTTCGCCAGCAAGATCATGCCACTACAGTGGACACACGTGTAGCATACAGTGGCCTGGGGAACGTGGAGTACGGACTGACAAGCAGTGTGAGCTTGGAAAAGCTTAACGGTCCTTATGATTACAATCTTGATTCCCGCTTCAGCTTCAGGTCATCTGAAGATCAGGTAGGTAACCTGGAAGTCCTGAACTTGAAACTAAATGTTGACATCATTAGTGTTTCCCAGACTCCTTGTGGTACGCCAAATAACAAACGAAGAAAAGCCGCATTCGCTCACATTTATTCTCCAACTGTCATGTGTAATGCACCGAAACCACAGCTCCCTATCCACATCCGAGCCCCACAGACCTTTCCATGGTTTACTCCAGACGTTTCACATGCTCTGGTTCAATTTAATGACAACACGTCGACCCCTGTATACCATATCTTTCCAATGCACTCTATCCCGTGCACGCCTTTCACCCTCCTGCATGTTCAGGCCCCTGTGGCTCAAAATCTTGGTTACTCTATCTACAGTTTGGTCTCCCCGTTGTCCTTGTTCCCTCCACTTCTGACACATATATCCTCTTTGTCAACCTTTCTTCACTGATTTCTCCATATGTCCAAACCATTTCAATACACCCTCTTCATCTCTCTCAGCCACACTCTTTTAATTACCACACATCTCTTTTACATTTACGTTACTTACTCGATCAAACCACCTCACACCACATATTGTCCTCAAACATTCCCTTTCCAACAACCAGCACATCCTCCCCTCTCCGCACAGCCATATCTACTATATTCTACTGTTGAGACTACTATTCCTTCAAAGACATCAATTTCTGCTCTCACAGATGTAAAAATAAGAATATATATGATTAAAGCTGTACTTCGTCTCCATATCCAGTTAGCCTTTGGAATAATTATTTCTCATCTCTCGCTTTCAGATCAGGTCAACTGAAGACACGCTGACTACATCCCTCGAAGCTGAATTCACTCTGTCGAGTAGAGCGAACTCCTCCAGCGGCACGTGCAAAGCAGGGAAGGACGCTCCACTCACCCTGTTTAGCTGGGATTTTTTGTGGCATCCTGAGGGACGCGTTAGATCCATAGACATCGGTGTAGACATGGCAGCCATCAAGAAGAACGTAAGGATGATCCAAAAGGCTATTGCTTCTGAAGGTCTCCACCACAGCGGCAACTCTAGCGGAAGAAGCACTTACCACCTGCTTTACGAGAACCCAACACCATACACCAGCTCACTTGTGCTTCAGTCTCCCTCCCGCACAATGGAGGGTGAGGCCAAATCCGACCCCTCAGAGTTCAGGCTGAGGTTCTACCCCAACAGGAATGAGAGCGAGGCCAAATACGAGCTCAGAGTCAAGAGGAGTGCCACGATCAATGGCACACAGCGTTATATTAGATTTGAGGGTCATCTCCATCACCCTCGACTAAGTAAGGAACTGTTGCTGGGTATCCAGGCGACGACTGAAGGCAGGACACTGCAGGGCAAGGCCGAGCTGGTCATATTCCCCAGCACGGCAGATAAGATCGTGGTCACCTTCAACTCAACCGGGATCTCGCAGAACAGTTTGAGAAGCGTTGCTCACCTCACCTCAAGGGTAAGATGTCTTTCATAATATCATATTTAACACTCAATATCCCGGTGTCTCTTCACACAAGTCTCTTTTTCTATGCTTGCTCACTCTCACCATTCTCTTCTCATCCATAACGTGTCCTCTTTTCCGAAAACCTCCACAGATCTTCAACTTAGCATCCACAAAGTAATGATCAGACATCCCACCCGCTGCCCATTTCAGCACACTGACAACTAAATGAGTCTCCTCTGCACGCTTATCATTTGGTATGTAATCCAATAATGCCCGCTGACCATCCTTTCTACTCACATACGTATACTTGTGCATGTCCTTTTTTCTTTTAAACCAGATATTCCCAATCAACAGTCCTTTTTCAGCACATAACTACACACACTCTTCACCATTTCCGTTCATGATATTGAATACCCCATGCCCACTGTTATATCTTCAACTGCCACATTACTCATCTTCGCATTTAAATCACCCATTACGAATACCCGGTCTCGGGCACCAAAACTGCTGACACACTCACTTAGCTTCCTGTTCTTCTTTCAATTCTATCCACATCAGCCTGGAGCCCACTTCATTACACTCTTTCTCACATTCCCACAATATTCATTTTTTTCATACATATTCGCCATTTCCCCCATTAGCGAGGTGGCGTTCAAGAACACATGAAAGAGCCTTAGAGGGAAGACCCCTCACTTGGCCCCCCTTCATTTTTCCTTCTCTTGGAAGAGTAAAACTGGAGGGGAGGATTTCCAGCCCCCCGCTCCCGCCCTTTTTAGTCGCCTTCTACGACACGCAGGGAATAAATGCCCACCAACATATATATCCCTTTTTCACAGGCACTGAGGGTGAAGCCAGTGTTCACATTAGTAACTTCCTATGCACGCCACATGATCGGCCTGGACTTCAAGATCCAGAAGACTCCCGCCTCACGAGCATCATTCAAGACGTCGGCCAACTACGGCCGGGACTCTTCCCGAAGTGCAGCCTTCGCCCTCCTCATGGCTACCGATGATGAGGGTCCCCTGGTGGACATATCGGGTGTTGTGGAGCCAAAGGAGGCTGCTATGTGTCACGGACTGATGCTCAAGGCCGTGGCCCACACGTCTCTACTTGGCACTTATGACATTCGTTCCAGAGCGTGTCAACCAGCCTTCGTCGAACTGACGTCCCACAAGCGCGCCAGTGGGAAGGTTTACACGGCCAAGCTCGGGAACCAAGACTTCAAGACTGTGGAGGCGAGCCTGTCCCTGGATGACCTCCGAAGGCGTGGGGAGGAGGAGACGGGTATCATCGTGGCTCGTGTGATGCGAACTACTCCTACCCTGGTCACGTCTCGCTTGGGTCTCAACTACGATGCCCTACGTGAGGTCCAGGTGAGTTAGAGCAAAGTTCAAGTCTAAAGAGAGATATTTGCCGTACTTTGAAATATCCACATCCAGGCCCCACAGACCTTTCCATGGTTTACCCCATACGCTTCACACTGCCCTGGTTAAGTCCATTGACAGCACGTCGACCCCAGTATATAACATCGTTCCAATTCCAGTATATAACCACAAAAATCTCAAAGGTATTATTTGTTCCATTTCAACAATATACAATTCAAATTGTTATTTACTTTGATGCATACGTTTCTTTCGTTCTCCTGAGCCAACTGTTCGTAATTTGTTTCATCAAATAGGTTATTGCTGTCTTGTGCGCTATTTACCACAACGAAAGACAGTTCTATCTTTCAGTGGTTCACCATTCTTGTCTTAGTTCTAGAAAATGCTAGTGTGTTTACAAATTGATTAGAAAATGTTTCCCCTCTAACATTTCCAGTATTTTACTGAACCATTTCCATAACATGAGCATGAGGTGCTTGGGTTCTTATACTGATAGTCTATTATCATCAATCAGTCAGGTGTGAGGGAGAAGGTGCTGAAGGTCTCAAGACGATGCGCTTCGTGGGCTGGTCAGCTGTACCGGGTCACAGTGGCAGAGGACCTACGAAACGGTTCCAGTTCTCCAACCTCCCAACTAAACACGCTCTACGAAGGGACTGTGGAGGACCTGGTCCACATTTACCAAGACCTGGCCCACGACGGGCTCATCCCACAGTATGAGGACCTGCTGCTGTTGGATAGCAGAGTCTTGCAGGTGTTGGTGCAAAGCTACCGTACGGCCTGGGAACAGCTGGCTGATCTACAGAACCACTACGCACATGTCATCTCTCGTCTCGTCCTTGCCGCGTACCAGGAGTTCAGCGACCCTGCTCAACTGGTGGCACAAGGTAGTGTAACTGTGCATGAACTCGTACCTCACTGAGCGTTGCATTCGAGTCTGTTTTGAAACTAAGATGTTTAATAGACATACATGGCAGGATGGGTCAGCTAGCGCCGCACGGGAACAAGGCTAGTAGGGAGACAGGATGAATACAATAGATTGATGTCACTTCCCAGGTAGCAGAGGTTACATAGCAGGTAGAGGGGGCAGGTCACAAGGCAGTGAGGGAACACTACAGGATAGGTCAGCTGGCGCAGGTTGGATGTGATATAGGTAGGAGGAAAAATGCAGAGTAGGGCAGCTTGAGATCAATGCCCAGAAGGAAGTAGGGAGCAAGGCAGGTGATGAATAGGGCTGGACACGTCAAATCGGAGTTACGGACCAAGCAAGCTCAAGTAGAGGGGCTAGCAAAAGAGAACATAAGGAGTTTTCTAGTGATGTTAGAAGAAAGAGAGTCATAAGTCAGTCAACTAGACCATTAGTTACGGAAAATGGTGACTTGGCTCAAGACAACTAAACTATATTTTTGCATCTGTATTTGCAAATGAAGATACAGCTCAATTCCAAATCCAGTTCTAGTACTAAGGAGGAAAAAATTTTGCCACATACTGACAAAAAGTTGAAGATTCACCATCAGCGATATATGGAATGGCAGTAAATAAAACGACAAGCCCAGATAAGCTTCATCCGAAGACAATGAACGAGGAGAAAGATGAGATAGCCAAGCCACTGACTGCTCTTTACTTTAAGTGTTTTGCTACTGGGAAGTTTCAGATAAATTGATGTTTTCCAGTGTTAATAACACTCTCATCAAAAAAAGGTAATAAATCATTGCCCAATTTATCATTTAATTCTTTGCGTATGTGCATCAGGTCCTCGGACACTGTTTGATCGTTATGGACTACATATGAAGCCTCTTTCGTTGTCTCTTGTGACATCATTACGTTCAAGTTCTGTTCCATTTTAGCCCGGCAGGTTCTGATCCATTTCCTTCACTGCCTTTCAGCAGAATTCTTCATCCTCGTGCCTAATAATGGAATCCCTTGCGATAAACGAATATGGCTCATGTATAGCCAGGGCTTCCAACATCTTAAAATCTATTCACCATTACGTTACACTTACGTCACTTTCCCTTTCACAGACGTCTGTAGCACAAAGAAACAGAGTTACTTTCAACTTTACGTCGAATTTCATCCATTGTTACAAGTGAAGTAATGGCAGCTACCGCCTCTAAATACTGTATGAAAATTTCTTTGAAAGAATTGAGCACACACACACGAACGACAGATGGATTGACTTACACAGTACAGTATACTGACTGATTCCTTCATGTAGATTTCAATAGGATTTAGTGACACTGCTCCCTCCAAAATGATGCGCAATTTTCCCTTAATCTTACATCAAAACGGTTGAAGTATCTCATGGGCAAGTTCCCCATTTCTCTCAACAGCTTTGACGAACACTGCACAGTGGGTGGAGACTGGCGAGCTGTCCGTGCTGCTGCACCGTCTGCAGGAACACTTGAAACGAACGAGAATCTTCAGGTTAATGAGTATGGACGTCGACACCCTGAGGGAGCGGTACCCCGAGGAAAACGAGATCGTCGAGCTAGTTGTCTCTCAAGTCAAACAAACTGTGGAACAGAATCTCTCAAAGCTCCGCGAGAAGATCGTGGCGCATCCCTCTGCCCAACGCGTCATTCAGTGGATCCGCAAGCATTTAGACTTCGTAAGTAATGATGAAATAATAAGCCTGGTCTTTACCCGGAGCTTAGGACTTTCTAGCAAGAAATACGATGAGATGCTTTATTTTCTTTGGTGAATATTCTGAATCTTAACTGATATCAAAATTAGATGTGTGTAAAATTTTTACCTTTGCTCATAATTAAATTATTGTCTTTTCTTTTCAGAGGAGAACGGGGATTGCAGATTTAAAGAATGAGGTTGTTCGAATCCTTATCGAATCCCTTCTAATCAAAGTCGACACTGAAAAGAACTACTTAGAAGCAAGAGTTCCACTACCGCATCCGGTTTACTCTCTGGGTCAGGCAGTGAAGACATTTCCATCTCAGCCTCTGTCCAGTCTCGCTACAATCATGAGGTCACAGTTCTCCCTCCTGCCTATCAGCGTCAACGATATGATCTGGGCTTACCACACCCTGCTGCCCCGCCGTGTCATAGAGCAGCTGCCTCCCTTCAACGGCACAGCCATGGTCGTCGGCGACACAGAGATCCTCACCTTCGATGGCGCTCTGCTCCGCGTGCCCCGTTCACCGTGTGAGGTTCTCTTGTCTGCCCTCAACACCACCAGGCTCACCATGTCCCACCCACAGCCCTCGGCTCCACCTCGAGTCACCCTTATCATCGGCCGGACTAACGTCACCGTCGAGCCGGACTTTACCGTTATGATCAACGGACGAGCCATGACCGGCACACACATGACTGTAGGTAACGTCACCGTTAACATAACGCCTCAAGAAATCACGATAATGTCACCCTATATGACGGTCAGGATCATGCGCAATCTGCATCTAATATCCGTCAAGGTGTCTGGCTGGACCTTCGGCCGCCTGGCGGGTCTCTTGGGCACTTACGATGGCGAAGTTGGGAATGACTGGCTGATGCCGTCTGGCAGGAAGGCCTCCGGCCTCCAGGAGCTGGTGAGGTCGTGGCAGGAGGACCCGCACTGCCATACCCCCTCAATCTCTCCCGTCAGCGTTACCGCGCCTCCGGTACAACGTGTGGTTCAGTGTCTCACTCTACTGGAGGTTCCCTCTAGATGCTACCCAGTCGTCCATCCCGAGCTCTTCATCAAGATGTGCTACGGTGCCAGGAATGCCTGCGATGCTGCACATGCCTACTGGGCCATTTGTTCCGCCAAGGGATTACACGAAATCTTTTCCCTCTCCTGTTAGTTGTAATGAATATGTAGAGAAAAGGACTCCTACAACTCTGTCATAAGCTCAGAGATCAATTTTCATAGACTGCACTACATCTGAGCTCATAAGCATAATAACTGGGGAATTAAATGTCTTTTTAAAAAATAAAACAGCGGGACAAGCGAGGACTGCTCATCCATCTCAAAAGCTTAGGCTGGGGTGTGCTAAATGTAAGTGGATGTAACAAGGGTGAGAAGAAAGTACAATATGTGCTGTAAGGAGGGCTGATCGAGTAAGTAATGACAAGGTAAGAGAAAAATATTGTAATAAGTATAGTACGGTTGAGACAGCTGATGAGGGCGTGTTGAAACTGTTTGGACATTTGGAGAGAATGAGTGAGAAGAGGTTGACCGAATGGATATATGTGTCACAAGTGGAGGGGATAAGGAGCAGAGAGAGGTCATGTTGGAGGTGGAAGGACGGAGTGAAAATTCTGAGGGCCCGGGGTTTGAATATTCAGGAGCGTGAAGGGCATGCATGAACGAGCCGGGGGAACAATGGAAAGGTCTGTGGGGCCTGGATGTGGATAGGAAGCTGTAGTTTCAGTGCATTATATATGACAGTTAGAGTGAGGATGTGAGCGAATGAGGTCCTCTCTCCCTTTGTTCCCGGCGCTACCTCGTAACGCGGGAAACAGCGTACACGTATGAAAGAAAAGAAATATATATATACAGACGAGCTGTAGTAGCCGTCTCCTGGACGGAAGTCATGTAATTCAATGATTAACGAAAGATTATCTGAGATGACAAGCTGCTTCCCTTACATGTAACTGGATCAGTTAACACCAAGAAATAAAATAGTTAAAAAACGATTCTAATTCTCCCCATAGCCGGCTTAGGAGTGTTATATATATAAAACTGATTCCATATGATTAAAGCAGTTTTGGGATGGCCAGGTAAGAAAAGTGCTCTCAAAAATTCGTAAATACTTTCCCTTGTCTTTTCTTTTTCCGTTTCTTAATTCTCTATATAAATCAATTGAGGCCCGGCCTTGATGTGGACTTTTGTCCGTGAGTGGAGCCTTCAACATAAGAAAAAGAAAAGAAAAAACAGAACAGATCTCTTTCCAAATGTTAACCAATAAATATTCATCAAATTTGTTATGATTAATTGCTTTGATTTCTTGACTGCTTTCACATTACTGTGTTTCAACCACTACTTTTTCCCCACCTGTTGTTGGATTTTCATCAACCTTAGCATGCGGGTTTGTTGGTGGCCGAGGAGGTTAAATTGGTTATCTCGTTATGTTTATGAAGTAGCAGTTTTAAGTGATGATCAGATCCTTAAAGCTATGCTGGTACTATGTGGTAATGTATGGTATCATATGGTACTGTATGGTATTAAATGATACTCTTTACTATCCTCTCTCTACCAAAGTTTATCATATAAAACGGATAACCTCGTCCTGGATCATCAGGTCTCCTGTTATGTGTCCTTCCCATGTAACTATTTCTTTAATACGAGTTTAGTTGTCATAGTGTTCACAGGACAATCCCCTAGTGAAGTATTCTTCATATTCAACTCTTGAGGGGGTAGTAAAGTGACGTGAACAATGTATTGACAATACAAGAAAACCGACATCAGCAAAAATGAATTATTTTTCTCTCAGTCAGACAGATTTTAGTCGTAACAATTTACCCGAGAGACCTTCATGAACAAGAGATTCTACGTCTTGGACAATGTGTCTTCCATTCTCCAGCCACTGGGAATGTTCCCTCAGACATGGCAGCGTCAGGGATTAGTTGAGCTGTCGATATATGCGCCAGACAGAGCAGCCTTGTTGCCACGGTCTCGTCAAGACGGACGCTCCCAAGATATTGCAGAGCTAGTGTCTGCTTCTGGAACTGTCGATAACCGCGGTGATAAGGCAGGTGTTCCCGCTGGTCTGCAGCAGCTGCTGGGGAAGAGCGCCAACGGTCAAAGGTCCACCCAGATAACGGGGTACACAATTAGAACAATTCCACAAGGGAATCTTATACACAGAACTGTACAGAGGAATAAGGGACAAACTGTTGCTCATGTGGTTGCGCTTGATTTTT
>JAYMFT010039413.1:0-15674 GCA_038088735.1 Panulirus argus | reverse complement strand
TTTATATATATATATATATATATATATATATATATATATATATATATATATATATATATGTTTCAACTGAACTGAAGCTGCTGACGGTGATCACTCGGGTTGCTCCGAACAAAGTCTCGAAATCTTAAAAAAATGATATTACTTTTGAACCCTTCTCATCTGAATTTCGATTCACGCTTAATAAATCTTTTTAAGCGAATGATTCACTGAACAAAAGTCTTCAAAACCGATGACCTAATCTTGGAACACCTCGAATCTTAAGAAAAAAAAAAAATACTTAGGAGAAAGCAATGAACTTATAGACTAGTGTACAATGTTATAGCTTCTGAACCACGAGAAGAGTTCGGACCGTCGAGTCGAACATTCAGATCTGACCACTTATATCCATCTGCTGGTGTAGTTGTTAAGTACGGAGGGCAGACGAATCGTCCATTTAGATAATTCTGATAAGTTTAACCTTCTCGTTTATCCTGTCGAGGGCAGAGACTCGACTCGACCCCTTGATTAATGAACTGTCTCGCTGGACGCGACATATTAATGCCTCGAGCACGACGACTCCTGCCCCAGTTGTACGATGACTTCGGCCATGGCTCTTAAGTCAGGGTTCCCAGCCGTCGTTACCAAGGGGTCAGGTTCGTTGGTCGGACGTAGAAACGGATACGGAATTCATGTTGGATTAAACGAATATTGTAGTACTACTTTTTTGGGTGATTTATTTAAGGATTTTAGGAGGAGTATTTAAGGTATGTGACCACACTCCCACCGCCGCTAGGGTGCGTGTGTCAAGGTCCCAAGGGAGGCGCTGCCACCCAGCGGCAGTGCCGTCTGGGTGGCTAGGGACACGGGACTCGCCACTGCTGAGATCCCAACCCTGGGCGGCGCGCGCCGCCCAGACAGACGTCATGGCCATAAACGCTTTAACAGGACGTTCATAAAGTAGAATACTTTATACTTGATACTTTATAAACGTCGGTTTACTTAGGTCTTAAGTAATGGGGGGAGGAAGACTTTATTCCTGGTGGTGTGTTAAGTGGGCGGGTGTCACAGTGTGTGGGAGTGTGGTCGGCCTTGGCGAGCGGTGCCGTGGCCACACAGGCGCCGCCCACCCCACCTGCTACACCCAGGGCCACACCACCCACCACCACACCCCGGGCCACTCTACTACCATCACCATACTCGGGCCACACTACCACACTTGGGGCTACAGCACCACCACTACCACACCACCACTGAAACCACCACATGGATCTGTATACAAAGGGAACAGCTGGGGCCAAACCTCCCCCCCCCCCCCTCCCAACACACATACACACACCTCAGACCTGACCAGCGCTCCCCTTTTGACATCCCCAGTATTTGACCCCTTGACCGCCTCGGGGGAGCCTACTGACTGTGACGACTTGACCCCATGTGTATGGCGACTTAACCCCTTGACCGCGACGCCTTAACTCCTTGAGTTTGGAAACTTAACTTAGGATTAATGGTAGTCAAATAAGCCATTTAAGGAGAAATATCCCTGAACTTCATATGTTACTAGGAGGAGCAAGTAGTTCCAGTCATGGGGCTTGAAGTAATTAAAAAGTTTGTTCCTAAACGTATCTATGGAACTGCTTTCAACAACTACTCTAACTGGTAAATCATTCCACAAGATAAAAATTCTTTGGAGGAAAAAGTACTTCGCCTCGTTCGATGTAAAAAAAAAAAAGGAAAAAAAAAATCCCTCGAGTTTTGTGTCCGTTACATCCACTGAGGTCCAACGAGTCAACGGTTAAGTTATTGCTCTGATCGAGATTATGAGAACCGTTCACGATTTTGAGTACCTGTATGAGATCATTTCTTGACCTCTTTTTCAAAAGGTGAATCAGCCGACTGTTCGGCTCTCATAGGATCTCTTTCTCAGTCCGGGAATCATCTTGGTAGCACACCTCTGTACTCCACTATCTCTGTATTATTCTCAAGTACGTTCACCAAAACTGGACACGTTGCACAAGCTGGGTGCGCCCCAGTGAACTGCACAGAGTCACGATTAACTCCTTGGGCTTATAGTTGTCGTTCCCAATTGGTCAAGTCGTCGTCCCCACGGGTGTAAGTCCTTCGTGCTCAAGGGGGTAAAGCTGTCGTGCTCAAGGGATGAAGTTGTCGTGCTCTAAGGGGTCAGAAACGAGCCAAGAAATCACTTTTCTTAGTCTGGCACGTGTTAAAGTCTGACGTGTGTGTGTGTGTGTGTGTGTGTGCGGGTCGGTCGGTTGTGCATCCGTCCTCGTAGGGTGTTCTTTGGATGAATTCTGTCCTTCCAACAGCTGAGCCATCACCAGCACTCCCTCCAACACCTGAGGCAATCACCAGCACTCCCTCCAACACCTGAGCCAATCACCAGCACTCCCTCCAACACCTGAGCCATCATCACCACCACTCCCTCCAACACCTGAGCCAATCACCACCACTCCCTCCAACACCTTCACCACTCAGCACCAATCCCTCTAACACCTTCACCACCACAGTCCTTGCCACGTATAAGCTCTAGGGTTTTGCGTTGATATTTTGGAAAGGTAGATTATAGATTTACGTAAACTGTCATACATGTAGATTAACTTTTGTCTTCCATAATGTGCCCAGTAGAGCTGTCTAACATAGGGCAACGTCAACTGTGCTGATGTCTTATACAGGGCCATGTTAGCTGTGCTGCTGTGGTACACACACACACACACACACACACACACACACTATAAACAGTTACTTAACAGTCGGCTCACATTACTGCATGATCATGTTGTGTAAAACATGGCACAAAAAGTGATCTGCTCTTCTTACATACCTTGTAAATAACCATGGGAAAGCTGCGGGACTTGTGCCCATTAGGGAGTCTATCTCGTCAAGAGATCATTAGCGAGGTAATCAAGAGGTCATTAGCGACGTAATCTTTCTCCACAGGAGGTAATTGCTTTAGACCATTCGTGTTCAGGATTATTTCCAAAGTAGCTGTAGTGGTCTGTTTGTGTGATTAAAGGTAATGAGTTATGTAACTGGAGAATAAAATTGATGGTGACAGAAAACGGAGGTGGATGTACAGTACCTGCTGGGAAGTAGTGCATGTGACTGGGAGGATGTGTGGGTACAGGTATTTGCACTGAAGAATGTATGAAAAATATGTACCTGGAGAAAGGGAGACTCATATTTGGCATTAATGGATCTAGAGAAAGCCTACAATAGCGCTGTCAGAGAAGCCTTATGAAATGTGCTATGAATATTTTGCATCAGTTACTAAATGCAGCAACGAATGTTTACTTAGAGAGTGAGGTATGTGTAAATGAAGTCGGGAGGAAGGTGAGTGGCTTCTGGTGAAGGTGGGACTGAGTCAACGATGTGTGAGATCACAGTGGCTGTTCAGTGTGTTTATGGGCTGATGAGGGAGGTAAATGCGAAGGGTCTCGGAGCAAGGTGTGGGTCTTCAGTATACTGGATATAGGTTTGGGGACGGGAGGTCGATTAATTGCTCTTTGCGGATGGCAATGCTCTGGTGGCGGACTCCAGAAGCTAGTGACAAGATATGGGAGAGTGTGTGAAAGAGGAAAGTTGAAAATTAATGACTATGGCATCATCCGCAAACGTATTCAGATGCGATTCCAATCCATCTGGTAAGTCATTTACATGGATCAAGAAGATTAGTGGTCCCCAGACTGAACCCTGAGTCATACCATTAGTGTCCTAAATCCATTTTGAGAAGGCACCTCTGACATGCGTCCTTTTTATTTTCTAATTTCAACTTCTTGCTGTTCTCTCTCATCTCTTTTCCCGTTTATCCAACATAATACTGCAATAAAGGTATTTCTTAACGTCGATCTGTTCGTCCTTAGTTGAAATCACTAGTTAGTATCGTCATTACCAGATCGATTTATAAACTCAAGGATGTCATAATGTCCCCCATTCCTCCTGCCTTCTGCCTTGGTCAAGTCCTCTCCTCCTCTCCCTACGGCTCAACTCCAGTAACTTTTAATGTGCAGGTCTGTGTTTCAACCTTTGGACCTTCTCGACCACATGTACACTTTTCCCGAAGTGGGGCTGTTGAAATTGCTGACACATATCTTCATTTGAGTCTCGTGTGTGCTGTAAATATATCTATGGACAACTCGCTTGTATACAAAGTTGACCTCCTTGACAACTCAGTGGTATATATACTGTTGATCTCCTTGACAGCTTACTATTATAAAGCTGACCTTCTTGACAACTCCCTGGTATATGTACAGTTGATTTTGACATCTCACTAGTACATACAATTGACCCCCTTGACATCTTGGTGGTATATATACAGTTTGACCTCAACTGTTCACCAGTATACAGTTGACTTTCTTAACAACTCACAAGTATATATAAAGTTGACCTCCTCGACTTTCTTAACAACTCACAAGTATATATAGAGTTGACCTCCTCGACAAATCTCCCGGTATGGCGTTCTGGCAACAGTCCCCTGGTACTTGTGTCCATGGCAAAGGCCCTTCTCACGGTGAGGCTGCTGTAGTCGCCTTCCTCCCGTGTAAGGCGACACCCCTGCCCTGGCCTCATTTAACAAAGCTCCATCATCATCACTTTGCAATTGGCTGGGTTGAATTTCATCAGCCGTGTTGCTGACGAACGCACGACATGGGATTTGAGGGGGAGGGGGGGGTAACAGCTTCGTCTAGTCTCACATACAGACTGTTACACGTCCCGATCACTTCTTCTTCGTTTGTGTATCTTTCTTGTTATATAATTTCGGCATCATCTGCAAACAGAGCCACTGAAGAGCTCGAGTCCCTGACATGAGGAATATCCGCGGACCCAAGACTCGGCCCTGTGGCACACCACGAATGACTTGGATCTCGTTACCGAAAAATGCACTGCTGACTTGTGGTGTCCGTTTGTCTTCCGTCTGGTCCATTTCTCGATTCACTGAAGGAACTGTCCTTTTCCCTTCCATTGCCCAGCCTAACCCCTCTTATGCTTACCTTCAAAGTTTATCCCCATTTTCTTTGAAGGACAGTTTGAAAATGTTTTTGGCTGTCCATGCATAAGAAATTGCATGATCACATCTATATCTTGCAACCCTTCATTTCCCATGGCCTTCCTGTACAGTCTCTCTTTAAGCTCACAGTGTGAGACGCCAAACATGGCCCTCTGGTGCTTGAAAATGTACTCAGATCCTTTTTTATGAGCTTAATAATATCTGATGCCTTTTCTGATGTCTCGTCTCGCCTGGGTATATCAGAGGAGCAGTTAGTAAGATGACGGCTGAGCAGTTAGCCAGCACTACACTGGCTTTCAGGTTCCCCTCCCTAGCTCAGCTTGCTGTCTTTTTTTTTTTCTCTCTCTCTGGTCCAGCTTACACGTAAGACACAAAAACATATTACTAAATTCCCACGACTCTCTGTTGCTAAATGTGTATTTCACTGCGGTGAGCGCTACGCGGTAGTCCAGCCTTGTAGGAAAAATCTAATTTGCTCTTGATAGAAGTTTATAGAATAATTTTAGGATTTGATTTTGCCTTATCCACTTTTTTCTTAAATTCCCTTTTTTTTCACTTAATTTCTTCTGCAATACCTACAGGAACCTACCTTGCTGTCATATAGGGAGGCATAGTCTGAGGCGGGCTCTGTCTGCCTCATACTTTCCTCTTTATAGTATATATATAGAAGGCAAATACGAGTCACACTCTCTCGTCAATGCTCTGGACACCACCTATCAAAACCATGTCAACACATTCTCAAGATCCTTTTTATCCACGATGCAACCAGCTACTTACTAACTGAATTGCCTTGCACTCTTCACATACAGACGTACACACAGCACAACACATTATGACCCGTGGTACCCGACCGGCGGACGTGGCCTGCTCCATGGGCGCTGCAGGGGCTTAAATGAGGACAGAGGGGAATCCTGGGGGCAGGAAAGGAAGGAAGTAGTAAAGACTTACTGTGGCTCAGAGGATGTGTTCTCGTGTTTCTCTGGAGGTCAGCAGGTCGACCAAAGGTTATCCCCGTGGGGTCAAAGGTCATGGAAAGGGATGCAGGAAGGAGTTCAGAAGATTCGTGAATATTTAAGAGTTTTTAAACGAGGAATTGAATACTTTACGAGGCCTTGGTATGGGGCTGAGCAAGCACTTACACTTTTCGCCACTTTACTTAAATATTTGCGTGTTGACACACGTAGGGTGAGCCAGTGATGCCAGAAGGGTGAGTCAGATTGGCCGACTCACCCTTTCTGGTAACAGTGATCACCCCAGATGATTTACACACACACACACACACACACACACACACACACACACAGGGGTGTGAGAGCTGCCAGACATTTGACCCTCTATGTAAAGCCTCGTCCCGTATTCAATTTCTCATAAATAACTCCTTAATGACTGACACTAATTAATGAATGTCATTTGAAGGTTGAAATGAAGAGTAAGTGTGCACATATTTCATGTATTATGTAGGACGTTTTTCTTGATTAAGACGTGTGACCACGTGTCATTCAGGGTTTCTTGTGACCACGTGTCATTTAGGAGCTGTAGGGACCACGAGTCGTTCAGGGGTTCTTGTGACCACGTGCCCTTGGAAAGGTCATTCCTGTGGCCACGTGCCCCTGGAGAGGCCTTTAAGAACACGTGCCATGGAGGAGCCCTTGTGACCATGTGCCCTGGAGGAGCCCTTGTGACCACGTGCCCTGCTTTGGTGCTTGGGATTCGAAAATAAAAGTGCCCATCTTGGCCTTTAAAGACACTGACCTCCCCACACACTCAGTGCACCCCACGGCCAAGTCTCCTCACCCAGTGCGACTGCAGGTCATAGAGTGTAGTGATGATGCGTGTGCGTGTGCGGAGAGAACTACTCTGTGACTGAACTCCAAGTGTACTGTTGCCTCATTTACGCAGACGCTCCGTGGATAGTGAAGGATGTAGAGTTAAGTTGCATCGGTGTTTGTAGTGATAATGTTTGGTCTGGGGGATCTGTGAGTAAAGGATGGTGAAGTGTGAGACAAGGGTAAGCTTTTTTATTCTCTCTCTTAAGGAGTTTGTGGTTAGTTATGGATTTGTTGGGATGGGAAATACTGTTGTATAGTATTGAGTGATGTCCATGTTGAGGTGAGACTATTTGGGAGGATCACTGTTTAATTTTGTAAACGTTGAGTGTTTGTGCTCTCTTGGCAGCCTGTGATTGTTCCTAGTTCTCCTCTTTGTGTAATTTGCAGAGTAGTTATATTTGTTTTTAAGTGGACGGTCAGCCAGGTGAGGCGTGGTTTAGGCTGGAGTGGATGAATTGTCTTGTAGAGGCGGCTAAGGGATTCCCTTTCTTGTCCAAATGGTAACAGTGTTTTGAGGGCATTTAGTCTGTATGCTGCTTTTGTGTTGATGCTTTGAGTGTGGAGAATATACGTCATGTGTTTATCGTTGTGATACCGATAATGTTGGTGGTTTGTTAAGTGGGAGTGACTGTCTATTCAAGGTGACCTGAGGGCCTGGGTTGGATAGTGTCCGTATATACTATAAATAGATGGCGTTGCCGGATACATAAAGGTTCACATGAACATTCCCTCAATGTCACTGGTAAATTTAAAGATCCAGTTATTAATCAGGCGCAAAAAGTGCTTTAATACAGCAAGATGAATGTTGGATGACGACTGACTATCATTCTAGTATGACCTACTGCCTGGAGGTAAGGAGTGACCACAAACAGCAAAGGGATGAAGTCATCGGCAGCGATGTTGGGGGATTACCAACAACAACAAACACGTCTGAACTCCTTTGCCCTTTCCTCAGTTTCCTCTCTTATCTCATGTCAACAAAATCGAAGCCTCAGAGGCCTCGATATTCACCATTATCCCTGAAGCACGACGGTACGACCTTTGAACAATAAGGGTATGACTGCGTGACCGTCTTTAAGGGTCAAGTCGTATCATGCTCAACTTCGGCCCGCCAAAATTAAAGCGTGGCAATAAAACATAATATTTCACGACTTTAATCAAACAAGAAATTAATTGACAAAAAATATTCTCCCCCTGTGAAATACACTGTCGATTACAAAAATCCAAATTCCGTTAACTTAGCGCACGTTCGCGTGAAACAACTACCACTAGCATATGATATTGCTAGGAATAGATACTATATTGCTCAGCATTTAAGAAGTAATCACAAGAATGTTATTTATAAAAAGAAATATTGAAAAAATAAATATCTGTCATTATGAAGGGAATTTTTCTTTCCCCAGGAGGAGTGCGGCCAATAGTTTGGCACCAGGTGGGTCACTGGGACCAAGAAGCGGGTGGCGGCGCCCGCTAAAAAAAGAAAGAAAAAGCTGGCTTTCTTCTCGCCATTGGCCGCTGGCCTTCTCTCCCTCACTCCAGGTGGGTGGTGTATATCATATTCAGAATTAACCATTTATTTCAAAACACTAGTAACGCATACTGTGATTAATAACGCAAGGCCAAGGGCGTTTACATTCTAAAGCAGGAGCGAGATTAACCAATGCGTCTAGAGCGAAATTTTGATACCAGAATTATATTTGTTGCTAGGCGTGTTACTGTACCTGCCATGGAGGGATTATATCAACCACTGGTCCTCCTGGTACCGGTGTCAGCCATCCCGACCTGTGCAACCGGCCTGGCCACCTGAGGCGTGTGAAAATATAACTTTATCCCTTCTCAGGCAAGCGGCCGTTCCCAGCCTGGGCCTGTCCTGCCCAGGTTCGGCTTCCTGCCCAACATTCTCACCCCGAACCCAACCAGGGAACTGACGACGACGACTCGCATTATCCTCAACGACTTACTGTGAAAAGACAGTGTTGTTGATCCCTGGTCACGACATATATGACTCCAGTGTGATGACCTGGCCTCTGACTTGACCCTGAGGTCAAAGGTCAGGCCAAAGTGATCTAAGGTCGTTATCGTCGACCTTGAGGCCTGGGTCTTGGTTCGTGGTGGTCATTACTGACACTACCAGCCATAGTGGTCATTATTATCATCATCAACATGGCGATCGTTATTACCAACGTCGGGTATCGAAAAAAAAACTCATTCGAAGTTCGAGATTTATTCTAAATCGTCTGTTCCTCAAACGAAAAATCACTGGAAATTTAATGAAGCAAAGCTTTATAGTGATATTATACGCAAAAGTAAAGTAATAAGGTTTAAAATTATAAGTAAACTTTAAAAGCATAGCCAACTCAGCCACTTCCAAGAACGGGCTGAACTGGTGTTTGTGCTACGTATTGGTACACAGTGATACCAGTTATGCGACAAAACCTCAAGGTTCCAGCGGGTCGAGGTTTTTTTGCGCCATTAAGAGAAAAACTGCTACCTTCCTTAGATTTTTTTCTCAAAATTTGGCGACAGTTGTAGCGTTCTGAAGAATATGGTGATACTTTTCGCGTTTTTTTTTTTTAAGGTATATGATATAATTCCCACAAATCTTGCTACAAGTAAAGTCTTTTTCTTACTCTAGTGGCGATGAAGAGAAACACTACAACAGGCTCTGCTAATGTCACTCTTCCCATGTGAGGTGGTCCGAAAAGGTTAGGAAAATGTTGCTTTTCGTGTGAATGGCCATGAGTCAGGATCGCTAAGGGCAGAGGCAACTCGGGTATGGAGCAGTGATGCCATCAATAGCAGCGATAGATAGACCTACAAGTAGCGTAGCTTCAGTGGCAAAATCCAGTGATGATGATGACCATTAATTATTAATCTAACAGTAGGGAAGTACAAACTTTTATTTAAATTATTATTAATTTAACAATAGGGGAGTAAGGACTTATTTAAATAAAAACCAAAATCAAACAATATTCTTATACATATAGCATAGAAAAGTAATGGTGTACCGGCTAGCGTTCCTTACCTTAAACGGATTCACGGGCCGCCCAGGGTCGAGCGCATAGGTCAAATCCTGGTAGCAGCAGTCGGTCCACAGTCAACCCAGCTGTTCATCCATCCCCTAGGGATTTGTCGATAAAATGGGCACCTGGCTCAGGCTAGGCTATATATATATATATATATATATATATATATATATACGTTAATGGGATGGCCTTGAATAGGGTCTCAGTTGCTCGTGCCGTCTTAGCCAACATAAAAACAAAAGAGAAGATTCGAGAAGCTGGGTTCTACCATGGAAGTGAGTAGTGACCAAATCTAAACCTTACGAAAGGTAGAGAGGGTTAATGCAACTAGGGGACGTAATGTGAGATTTAAGCTAGAAACTCGCCAAAAAGGATGGAAAAAAGTACTTTTTGACTAGGCCTAGTGGTTGAATGAGAGAGACTGAATGATGAAACAGTAACTGCTGAAATATGAGTTTAAACAATTGTTCGTTAGAGAAGGCTCAAGAGATGGGGCCTCATGAGTGTAAAACTCCCTCCCCTTACATTACAAATAAGTAATTACGCACTTGCACACGAATAACAAAACCACGCACACAGTGCATATACTTTGTATCTAACGAAATCTGTGTTTAGCAACTCTACGTACATACATAGTGTAGCGCCCTATCATGGCTATGGTTGGTAACCCTGGTGTTATCAGGGTGACTTTGATAGCCTGAGTGCATTTTTCACGCCAGTATGAATGCCAGTACAGTTTTAAATCAAAGGAAAGACGAGAACTGTTTCAAGTACGTGTTACATATTTTTTCTTTAACTTGAATGCAGTTTCGCGCGTTCGCTAAGTAGCGCCACGAAACAGACGAAAATGGCCACATTCGCTCACACTCGGTCTCTAATTGTCATGTGTAATGCACCAAAACCACAGCTCCCTATCCATAACCAGGCCCCACAGACCTCTCTGTGGCTTTCCCCGGCCGCTTGACATACCTTGGTTTAATCCAATGACAGCACAATGACCCCTGTATACCACATCGTTCCAATTCATTCTATCCCATGGACGCATTCCACCCTCCTGCATGTTCAAGCCCCGACCGCTCAAAATTCCTTTCACTGCATCCTTCCACCTCCAATTTGGTCTTCCGCTTCTTATTCCCTCCACTTGTGACACATTAACCTCTTTGTCAACCTGTCCTCACTCATCCGTCCCATATGTCCAAACCATTTCAACATACCCTCTTCTGCTCTCTCAACCACATTCTTTTTATTACCACAACTCCATGTTACACTTATAAAACAACTTACTCGATCAAACTATCTCACAACACATATTGTCCTTAAACATTTAATTTTCAACACGTCCATCCTTCTCCGCACAGCCTTATCTATAGCCCATGCCTTGGAACCATATAATATTGTTGGGGCTACTATACCTTCAGACATACTCATCATTTTCCTCCTATATAACGATCTGTTTTTCAACGTTCTTTAGCGCTCCCAGAACCTTCGTCCTCTCACCCACCCCACGACTCATTTCCGCTGCCATGGTTCCATTCGCTGCCATGTCCATTCATAGGTATTTAAAACCACTTTCTCCATTCAAACTCACACCCCAACTAACCTGTCCCTCAACCCTGCTCTTCCAAACCAGGTCACCAACTTCCGCAATTATTCTTTCAAATCAACCAACAGAGCTGTATCATCAGCAAACAACTGACTCACTTCCCAGGCCCTATGTCTAGTTACATTGTCTAAAATTTCTCCTTATCTGATTTCTGTTGCGGCTCAATAGAGTCCATGGGCATGGCGTGCAACATGGGGCATCTATCCACAGCGAGAGGGTATGTGGTCTTAAGATTATCCTTAACACCTAAAGAAGGTGGTAGATGTCACTTGACGGCCTTAATTTCATGCAGTTAAAAAAAAAATGCATTTCGCATTTGCTGATATTCATTTGTATGTGATATATATATATATATATATATATATATATATATATATATATATATATATATATATATATATATTGTCGTTTGCGTATGAATTTGACGTAACATGACAGGATTTTAAATGCCCGCAGTTTCCAACGCCAAGGTCTTGAGTTTTAAGCCAGAATTCAATTAATTTGCCAGAGGCAGCAGCAGTGCAGCAAACGAAGTGCGTTAAGCGAATCCGCAAGAACTTCCTGACTGTCTATAGAGCACTGAGTTGACGAGGTCTTTCACTGCATATTTCCTGAAGTGATGCAGTCCACTGCACAAAAAAAAATCAAACTCGTTTTCATTTTCAACTATTTTTTTTACTTCAGAAGATCAGTCAGTGGCAATTTCTTGGGCGTGGGTGATTATCAGTAATCTAATTTAAATGTCAGCGTTTTTGGTGAGTCAGTTTGCGGAAATTATCGTAAAGTTTCCAATTTATTCAGTTCAGTGTTAGACCAGCATGTGAGAAGAACAAAATCCAATTAAGTTGCACCAAATGCTTAGCAACTGAGCTTCGGATACTCATTTATCTTCCGCGATAAGTCTAGAAACCTTTCAAGGGCTGAGTTATCTAACTGACTCCAGCACGCAGAATATTTATAATAAATAGGCTTTAATAATCCTAAAACATTTCTGACCCAGGTCCGATATTTTGACTGAGACAGAGAAAAGAGAAAGCCATTTACATAAAAAATGGCCCGTCTTCCCTTTTTTCATTATTCTCAGGGTATTCAAACGTCACCTTAACTGATGTGGTCAAGGTGACTGTACAAAGCTGTGAACACAGTCGTGCTCCCCGCTGGAGTAGCCTAGTCTGGTTCTCTGAGATGGGGTGGTGCGTGGAAGTAAGATCTGCTCTTCGGCAAGGAATTCAGACACACAAATTTACCAATTAGTCCCACCCCGTCGTGGTACACACACACACACATACACACCTGCAGTCTTGAATTTACGCAAGTTGATATTAATTTTGAGAACATAATCCCGGCTCTTGAAGCACCCGTGAATAAGAGACATCTCATTATACATGACATCTCACTATAATTCCAGGAACAAAATTCTTTGGTTCTGCTTAATCCCATTTTCTCAATCAAGACCTATTGGTCGACAAAATAGGTCCCGCTAGACCGATCCAATGGCGTCTGCACCGTGGAAGGTGCAGGCCAATTTTGCCTCTGGGAAATTACGAGGGAAGGCAAATTAGGTGCTAATTTCGGATTTAACAAGAATTACTTTAGGATTTTTTTTTTTTCCAAAGAAATTCATTTGTGAAGACCATTTAAATTGGCGTTTATTTTTTTAGTTTTCTTTTAATTACAAAATAAACGCCAATTTAAATGGTCTGCACACAGATTCTTGTGGGGATAATTGAATTGGAATTGGTGGGTGGTGGATACCAGAAGGGGAGGATGGTGTATTATTTAATTCCCTGGCTGAAGGGTTAATACACGCTGAAGACAAGCGCTAAAGAGGAAAAGGGGTTTCTGAACGTATAGTGTAGGCAGGGGTGGAGTGTTAGTTGATGCAGAGTCAATCAACTGTACTGAATTCCTTGGTCTGGGGTTTGGAGGGGATATATAAACCACAAAGATGAAACATATGCTCATTTTTTTATTTCATTAGTATTATTCTTCGGTAGTTTCAAAAGTATATGGCAAATACCTCACATGCCCAATCCTTTGTAAGTTTTAAAAGTAAAAAGGATTTTTTTTTAAATACTAAATATCCAAATAAACCCAAAGAAAACGAGAAAATAGAAACACCAGGCTCTCGTCTGTTTCCTAAAAACATTTTCAGTTGCCCAAATGTCACTGGAAACAAACGCAAGCTTGACGTCTCTATCTTTCTGTTTCCTGTGGGTTTATTTACATTTAATTCCCCCACGGCACGAATGTCGTTATTCTAAATACTAAATCTGTTGTTGGGACTTTGCGTAAAAGAAATTTATGATGACAAAAATGTGAAAACTACGATTGCTGGTGGACCTTGAAGTTTAACATGGGTCTGACAGCATAGGCGAAAGAGAGAATGGAATTCCAGACACTGATAAGGACTTGGGCCTGAGGGTTCTCCTATCAGACACTGGTGTTGTTCATGCTGACTGTAGCGCCGATAATCTCATCCACGCCCACAAGGAAAAGCTTAGTTGCAACCACTGTGAACTGCAACCCTCATCCACGTCAGCGGGAAAAGCTTAGCTGCATCCGCTATGAACTACAACCTCATCCACGCCCAGCAGAAAAAGCTTAGCTGCATCCACTGTGAACTGCAACCTCATCAACGCCCAGCAGGAAAAGCTTAGCTGCATCCACTGTGAACTGCAACCTCATCCACGCCCCCTAGGAAAAGCTTACCTGCATCCACCATAAACTTCAACCAACATCCACGCCCTGCTGGGAAAGCTTAGCTGCATGCACTATAAACTGCAGCCACATCCACGCCAACTAGGAAAAGCTTGACTCTTGCTCCAGTGGTGCCCACTGCAGAGTATTCACATGGGAGTGAAGCACTGCCCACCCAGTTCCGAACCACTTATTCTAATCGTCCCAGATATATATATATATATATATATATATATATATATATATATATATATATATATATATATATATATATAAACAGCTTTTTCAGCCGACTGAAGAAGTTGCAGTAATGTGCTTTTCCCTCTCTTGCGTACCGGATGCGTATGACCATCATCAAAACGTCCAGTGTCTATAGCTGCCCCTGAGTTATATAGACATAGAACCTCACGCTACTGTTCATTACCTGGTCAAGCAAGAGCCACGGTTCTTCACTGTGCACCTTAACTACGTCCTGTGAACAGAACTGAACCTCCACACTGGAAATAACACGACCCACTGGAACTACAATCACGTCTCTCAGTTCTCCACTGGGAGGGCTGGCAGTGGCGTCGTTGTGTCCCGCCCAGTGGTATTAGAGGAAAAAAATGTTAGAGTAAGCAGTTGGTTAACTACCCTTTAACAACTGAACTGTACAAATCATGACCACAGACAGTTGAATTATCTATAATTCTCCAGACTACTTGCCCTAAACACACTAGCAGAATGTAACAAGTTGGTATCTAAAGCCAAAGACAGATATTCAGACACTCTTGGTCAAGAGATTTTAATCAAGATGTGGATTCCCTATCATATAAGCCTCTGAAAGCATGATAAAGCTGATGCTTTAGCCAAACGTACACTTGGTCAAGAAGCTGTTGAAAGCAATACTGGGTTGTCAGTCAAAAGGACCGAAGAGATCTCTTTGAAGCAAATAGACAAGTGCGCCAGGGGAAACATTCCCCATCGTAGTAAAATGCGTCGAATGAAACAGTTGTGGAAGTAAATATTCACGAGAAATACTGGGAGACCTGGCGGATGTAGCAGTCAACACTGATGGCCACCGGCCCAAGATATACTAATGTGGAAAGCATCGACCCGTCACTGTATACCACGTACTGTCACTGCAAGAATATATGCAGGTTACAGGTATACCTGGCAAGTTACAGAATACAGTGACTCCCGAACACTCATAGTGTCGGCTCTGCTCTGTAACTGGTATACACACACTTGATCATAACCCTGTTTGGTGCTACAAGGATGGAAGTGGCCATTTCACTGGCAGTGATGCTTTGGAGGGTATTTTCATCCTGTACCCAAAAGTTTGCTCAGCCCTGAGCTGAAACCTGACTCATATAACCGATGCTCTGTATCTCGTACATTATACACGTATATTATTGTAATCTGTATTTTGTACTGTTAACTGTGGCAGTACATGTTCTATTGTGTATCCTGTAATAGTATGAAATATATATATATATATATATATATATATATATATATATATATATATATATATA
>JAYMFT010039402.1:0-15674 GCA_038088735.1 Panulirus argus | reverse complement strand
TATATATATATATATATATATATATATATATATATATATATATATATATTCCGAACGAAGCGAGGATTTGCTACCGCCTGCGATACTGTCTTTGCTAATCCACTACAGAACATCCTGTCTTAAAACTTCGAGCATTTTACATGAATAATTGCCATAATTTCCCTACACTTCGCACCGTGAATCCTATAAAATGATGAGGATGTAGTCCGCCTCATTCCCATCAGCCATCTGGTCCTCATCCTTAGGAGTACCCCATTAGTCTTCTCACAGAAGCAAGCCATTTGAGAACGGATGTTGGGTTGTTTTCTACCAGGGTGACGCCCATCTGAGGCTGTAGTGTCCAACACTGACACTGTACATCTCCGAGCTGGCCATAGCCACACATCATCCCGATCGTAAACACCTCTTTCATCCTCCCTGATAAACTCTCTCCTCTCTCTCTCTCTTTCTCTCTCTCTCTCTCTCTCTCTCTCTCTCTCTCTCTCTCGTACTGTCTCCTCACAAATGAACTCACATTCCACACAAATGAACTCCTGGCAGTTCAAACACCACTTTACAAGTAAATTCCTGTTCTTCACAAGTAAGCTAACTCTCCTCATAGCTAGTGTTTTCACACCCGTACACAGGTCAACTTTCTCTCGTGTATAAACTCTCCTCAACAGAAGACTCCTTTCTGATTGCCCTGCCAGTAAGTCCCGAGAACTCCATTCCATCTTGGCCAGCCACTAACCATTCCCTTCTTAACCATAAAGAGCTTCCTTCCCCTTTTGTAAACACGACCCATTTTGCACCCCGAGTCGAGCGTTCTCCCTCACCCTCACTGGGAAACGCCCTTTAAATCTTATCTGTTAATCTTTCTTAGACTCTTTCTCAGGAACTTTCATGTTACTCTTCCTAACTAATCTTCGTGTCTTTCTCCACCAAATATCTCCTTTTTTCCTTACTTTATTCACACTGCTCTTACTCCCATTAGTATCCCTATCAACCTGCCATTCAACTTGCTTACTGTCTCTTCCACGGATATGTTTGCTTCACTCGTCATCTAACATTCCATTACTGGTCTTCCCTTTGACCCTTTCCCCACTGGCCCCCTTTACGAATCACTTATCAATTATCTTGTAAACTCTTCTTTATCTCCTCCAGAGCCATCTATTTCTTCCTCTCCCCCGCTACCCTCCCTTGTGTTCTCTCACCAATCTCCCCATTCGCCTGCCTAATAATGTCCGACCTATCCACCTCATTAGTGTCCCTCATATCCCTGCTTATAATCTCCTTCCATTCTCACCATCATTATTCCTATGGCGCCTGACTCATGTAATCTCAATCCTATCCACCCTATTAACCTCCCTATTACCCCTGCCTCATAATCTCCTTCTGTCCTCACCACTGATTTACCTATTTCACCTGCCTGATGATCTCCATCCTGTTCACCCCATTAATCTCCCTCGTAGCCTCACTTTCTTACTCATCCTCTCGCCTCGTCCCATTAATCTCTGCTTAGCTTCCTCCATTAATCTCCCTCTTAGCCTCTTCCCTCAGAAACTTTTATCAACTCTTCCTCCTCTTGTTTCCTTTAGACTCTAGCTGAAGTTAACTTGGGAAGAGAGATTAATATTGCCTCACCACGAGTCTTCTGTGCATTATTTCTGGCGGGGCGGGGCGAGGCGATGCTCGCTTTGTGAGAACGTTCATGAGGCGGCATCTGTGGTCATAGTAACTCATCAGAAAATATACAGATCTTTAAACCAGAATTTCTGTGGGACTGTTAACTGTTCTAACCACCTTTCTCTCTCTCTTTCGCTCTTTCTGTCTCTGTCTGTCTGTCTCTCTCTCTGTATGGACTAAGTGGGCATGTACAAAGATATATATATATATATATATATATATATATATATATATGTGTGTGTGTGTGTGTGTGTGTGTGTGTGTGTGTGTGTGTTTGCAATTACATATATATAATTAACTCCTTGTGCTGTCTCCGCTATTATGCAGCTTTTTAAGATTTTGTACACTGTCAACATTCCCAATTTTGGGATTTATATCTTTTCTATCAAGTTTATTATTACTTTCATGTTATGGCTTCTGGCTGTTCAATCTTTGCATCTCTTGAAGAGGTATTCACTGTTGTCTTCATCAGATTGGTTTTAAAATCCTATAGGTTGCATTCAAGTCACTCTCTACTCTTCTGTCATCCATTATGGAATAGTTTATGGCCCTGAACCTCTCACTGTAAATCACTTCTCTTAATTCTAGTGCCAATATGGCTGCTCTCCTCTGGACCATATGTGTATGCTCCTTGTACTTTCGTAAGTGCTTTGACCAAACCTGAAGAGAATATTCTGGTTTTGGCCTTTCCAAGTGGTCCTTCATTTGCTTTCTTAGCAAATTTTCAGCATGTTGGAGACCACACTCGCCAGAGATACTGTTCTCTAGTTTTAGAGCAACTTCCCAAACTTTTTTCTTACAGACAGCACAATACTTTCCCTCTTTCACTCTCATAGCACTTCAACACTTTAACATCCTCGAGAAGCACTTTGAACAACAGGTCAAGAGGCCCGTCCAGCGCATCAGTACAATTCTTCCACACTTATGGAGGAACTTCGCCAGGACCATGAACCTTATATAGGTCAAGGCCACTTAGCAGTAAATTCATGTCTTTTCTAAAGATTTCTAAGTCCTCCTCCTCCTCCTCATTCTATCTCACTGATGGAAGGACTTCAATGGCTTTCACAGTGAAAACTCTTCTGAATTTATCATTCGACTCTTCAAATACCTTTACATCTTCCGCTACAACTCTTTCCTCTGAATCCCTTGGCTTGATCCTGCTTTTTTAACTGACAATTTGCTCATGATGAATTAAACTAAAAGTTTTGGATTATCTCTTACTTTGACCACAATATTCTTCGCAAAGTTTCTGCTTTCCTTCTCTCTCATCCTGCAATACTCTTTTATAACTTAGAAGTGCTGGCTGGCTATAGCGTCGCCCATCTCTCTTTCACAGCAAATCCTTAAGCTCTTTTGTTCTTGACGTCTTTTACTGCACCGCACCTCCCTCTCTTTTGACCTCCCCTTTCTACTTGCAGCTACAGACACCCCATGTTCTTACTCTTTCACTATAAACCCAGAACCTTATATAACTAGGATCCATATCAAGGGTGCAGAATTCTGTTTCCCAGTTTGTTTCCATGAGAATAATCTAACACTGTGTAGTTTACACAATTATTTACTCTTTGGGTCTATTTTCTTCTCTTTTATCACAAGATCAAAGTCAAGCATTACAGGACCACTTTTTCCAGCTGGTGCATCGTACATAATATTCTCAGTATGTGTGTGTGTGATTACCATTTGTGTGTTACAGGGAGAATTTAACATTCGTGTTACCCCGTCTCTTAACCCTATATATATATATATATATATATATATATATATCCATATATATATATATATATATATATAAGGAAAACTTACATCCCTACATGTCTCTTAGACTTCGGATATCTCAAAGTGTATTCCAGGAAGTAACTGGATTTGGCTGTTCTTTTGTGCGATACTTTTTTACTTAAAGACTATTATCATTACTATCATCATTATGATTATTATCATTATCATTATTATTATTATATGCAAACCCAGACCTCTTTAACTGAAGGGCACCTGCAGTTTCAAAGGTGCGATACATCCAAAAGCAGTGATACGATGGACTCTTCTAGAGTAAAGATTTCCTCGATGAGGCTTTAACCACTTTTGTCAGTTGATGATGATAGTCTCGCGGTATAAACGTAGAGAGGCGAAATCCGGTAACACACACACACACACACACACACACATATATATATATATATATATATATATATATATATATATATATATATATATATATATCCAATAGTTCTTGATAATCTTTAGAGTATACTTTCCGAGTAAGCAATATTAATAATTTCGTTTAAGATACTGGGAGAGACTAAGACACGTAGCTTCCGGATCAAAGGGTGTACCTACTGCCTATGTCCCCTCGTCGCCTCTTTGACCCCGCTCTCCTGAGCCGGCCCCCAGCCCTCTCCTGGGGAGAAGTGGTGAGGGCAGGAATTAATTAGGCCAGGAGGGCCAGTGAGCGCCCCAAGGGACTGGGGTCTTGCTCTTAATTAACCTTATCCTGATGATACCCGTCCTCTCTCCTATTCACTCACAATTTTTTCATTAACCATTAATCTCTCATCGCGCCAAACGCGCATATTAATTTCTTTCACAAGTGTAATAGGCTTCTTTCAGGTGGATTATGAGTTTCTTAATGGAGCAGCACATTGACAATAGCAGGTAAGCGCTGGCCCAGAGGAGGCAGTGTTGGTAGTGCCTGCGGTAGTCTGTAGATGGAAGTATATCTATAGTGAGGTTAGAAGCTGAAAATGGTCTTGGATGATGGGAGAAGTATTGCTACATCTGCTACAGCTGTCATTTCTACTTCTATTTATGACATCATATCACTACAGCTGCTGCCAGGAACAAACCATCATTATTTCTAATAACAGTAGCACTACTTCTGCCAGTACAACCAGCAGTAGAATCATTAATGTATTCACGAGTATTGTCAACAGCAGAACGACATCTATCACTAATCATACAACTACAATAACTGTTTACACGACTGCAACTACTATTCTTGCCACTATATTTACCATCACTTCCACTGCTATTACTACAATACTAATGATAACGATGATAGCAATAAAAGTATAAATGATACTATCAGTTACTTACTGATAATGATTGATAACAGCAATGATGATAATAACGATGATAATGATATAAGATAATGATAGTAATGATGATAATGATAATAATAACAATGATAATAATAATAATAATAATAATAATAATAATAATAATAATAATAATAATAATGATAATAATTATACTTATGATAATAGCAATAATAAAGATGATAACACTAATAACAAGTCAACCATTCCTACTACTCCTTGTTGTGACCACTATTAAGACCGTAGTATTATTCCAAATATCACCACCACCACTACAACTATTGCTATTGTTGCTACTTCAACAACAACAACTACTGCTACTACTACTACTACCACTATTTCTACTACAACTACCGTTACTATTGGTTGCTACCACCATGTGGTTACTTTCCCTTAAAAATGCATAAATTACTCCCTCTGGTGTGAATGATACTGTTGCTAATATTGACAACACAATCATTTCTGATTATAGTAAAAATAAGAACGATGATTGCGTTGGTAAATGAAACAGAAAATCGTTCTGAAAATATCAAGGGCTGAATAAGATATCCGAGATTTCCTTACAAAAAAAAAAAAGTAAAATCGAAGATAATGCCAGCAGAATACGATATCAAATGTAATAAGTAATTTCTTTGTCTTTTTTTGTGCAGGAAGCAGAGTTCGTGTTCCTGCTGTATGAATAAATTTTCCTGTACCTCAACATTCCATCATATGGACCTATTGGTGCTTTAGTCCTTAATCACTCCCATCCCTGTGTCAGTGAGGCTGGGTAATCTATTTCCTATAGGAGGATCGGTACTGAGGATTCCCTATATAATGTTTCACAGGACGATGCCTCACGTCTCACTTGAGGGAAACATCAACAGAATCTCTCGTCTCCTTCTCGTCCACATTCTCTTTAGCTTAATAGACTTACAATCTCTGACGGTTCTATGTCCAACCGCGGTATATCGTATTACCAGATAATTGGCATTCCCGTTAGCTCAAATTTCGTTTCTGTACTAGATAGTTTCTATTTTTCTTTCAAAGGTACATGCTTAATCTCCCTACCACCATCTATATGTCCTGTTGCAACTCTATCTTGAAGCAAAATTGTTTTTACTAACGAGACGATCATCTGTTTTGCTTTTCTTTGTTCACTGTTTTCGTAGGTTTTTCTTCCCCCAATTGTCTCCCTCCTCTCTAAGATAAATGAGTCCTCGGTTAGTTTGTAGGTGACTCCGAGGCCGAAGTCCCCTCCTGCCAAGGACGTTACCTCGAGATCCAATTTTTAGCCAGCAGGTCTTGGTGTTTCTCTCCATCCCCAGCGAACCAGATGATTGGCTCTCATCTTTCTCTTCATTCCTGACTTTATCCACTGTTGACCCCGTGCCTCTTGCACCCTGGAGACCACCTGACCCGCAGGTATCCTTTTGTCACTGCGTGTTCTCACTGGTCACCACCGAGACTAAACTTCCTAGTCTCCTCCATTTACACAATGAGTGGGGTACGTACCCTTCGTCCATCTATTCACAAACTTTACGCCCCTTCTTCTGCAGCCACTCTAGGTCATGGATGTGTCTCAGTCAGGCCTCAGTTATTTCTGAGCTGCCTTCCTCGCACTTCTCCCCAGCCTTCCCCGGCACTCATGTCCCACTATCTTTCCCCGAGGCCATGCGTCTCTCATCCCCTCCCATGAATCAGTGAGCCCGGCCGCACTCTGCGGGACAGCATTCAAGGATACAAAAGGATCTTCAGCCACTGACTGCAACTGCTCCATATTTTTGCCATGTCAGAAATGCTGATCACCGTCTCTCCACGAGTGGCATACCGTAGACTTTCCCACCGCAAGCCTACAACACCTACCGTTGACTGTCCTGACACATTTGTTCTGCAAACAATTTACAACCTTCAGTCTATGTAAAGCCAGCAGGAATAAGTTCATTCCGTAATAAAGTACAGAGAGTGGTCGCCATGCATGAGGATGCACGTGCTGCTTTGATGCAGAAGTCTTAGTGTGAGTGAATGTAAAAGTTCAAGAAATAACAAGGGTGAAATTTAGGTCACTACGATTTACTGTGTGTGGATTGTGATGACTGGGGGAGATTACGTAGAACGAGAGGGTTGTTCAAGAGGATATAACTACCACGATGTCTCATGAAGTGCCAGGCGAGAGGATGGCTCAGTATTGGGACACAGATTTAAGGAATATCTTCACTGTAGATCAATTATTCTTTGTATTCTTTCCTTACCCCTCAGGTCTTGCTTATGTCATCATTTGATGTTCTTATTTTGAAAGATTCTCTGCGCCGCAGTCTGGTCTCAGACCCCAGTTCCTCCCCTAGCCTGACCCCATCTCTCCACGTACCCTCATCGTCACCATACGAAAGTTTTCCCACAATGACATCCAACTCCCTAACATTACTTCCCAAGGCTATGAAACCCAGGTCAAACCTCGTGAAAGGTGTGCAGTAATATGGGAAAAAAATGTTATTGTTTGAGTTTTGAAACTTTCTTATTGAGACTTTTGTGGGAACTCAGGGAAAGTAGATTTAACGAGCAGATTTTCAAACTCTCCACAAAATATTTCCTTACGGGCACACCAGAAACTACAGACCCCTTCTATATTTGCTGTTACACCACTGAATCTCGCGGGGTGACATGACGGGAAGTATAAAAACCGGGATTTAGCATTTCGTATGGTAGCTGAGACAGCATGCGCGCCCGAATACCACTAACCATGGCCATTTCACACACTGGACTGAACCAGGGCGCATGAAGCGTCCAAGGTAAACCATGGAAAGGTTTGTGGGGCCTTGTTGTGGTAGGGAGCTGTGGTTTCGGTGTATTACACATGACAGCCAGAGAATGGATGTGAGCGGATGCGGTCTTTCTTGTCTGTTCCTGGCGTTATCTCGCTAACGCAAGAAACGGATATCAAGTTTGATATATATATATATATATATATAGTCGTTAAAGGAAAAGTGAGGTGCCTTGTGGTTAAGGTGGGTAATGCGGGGGAGTTTGGCCAGGGTAGCGAGATGTGTTCAACTACACTTCTTACTCTATCTTGTCTTGATGACTCTTTATAATGAGTTGGTTGATAGTAGGATATGCTTTGAAATTATCTGGGGATGAGTTAAAGCTACTAATATTAGTAATTAAGACAGATTCAATGACATTACGGGTAGCTTAATCTGATGAGGTGTACAGTGCGACTGGGCTGTTGAGGTCTACAAGGTGATGATTTTCTTGGCAATGCTTAGCAATATCATTTCTGTGGTCACCTCTGAATACTGAGTGTCTTTGCCAATAACTTCTCAGTTTCTGTTATATCTGTCCATCCAGTATATACCTCGTTACATGCCTTACTTTCAACGGCGTAAACACTCCCAGTTTATTGATAATTTGGCCTAATTTAAACTAGGAGAAATAAAAGATGCTAGAATGATGACAGAAAAACATTTGAAGAAAAGAAAATCTTTTAAGAAAACACATTCAAAGTAAGGCCTCCAGTTGTTTACTGACTCCCCGGCGCCTCTTTCCTAGCTTTCCTCCCTACGTCATTGCCATCAAGTGGACTATTCGCTCCTTCATGTCTCCCAGAAGAGCAAGGAGAGGAATCTACTGAGTGCATGAGAAAAAGAGAACGTCGTAAAACGTTAGCGTCCGAGATGGAATGCTAAAGATGACAGAGTAACTACGGCACACTTTGGCTTGCCTCTGTTGGCTACTTTCCTGGTAACGATTATTTACATCTCGTGCAAATGGCTTCCAGGGACAATTTCTACACACACACACACACACACACACACACTCCTGAACGAAGTAGCGCAAATAGATGATGCCTTACTACTCTTACACATACAGAACAATAAACATTGGTTAGATTGTCTGAGGAGATACATCCTCAGAGTTGACCGCTAGTTAAAGAAAGGTCTGAAAGTAAACTAATCCATCTCGCTCGGGAATGCTCCTCAAAGAATTGAGATCTTAAGAGTTGCCTGATGAATGCGTTAAAAATCAAACAGCCATGAGCATGCAGGATGACACGCATCTCTCTGAACACTTGATAATGACAAATTAATCGAAGACTCCAAGGAAACAGACATATGAAATCCCTGACTTAGGTTAACATGCAACAAAACTGGGAATAAACAAGACTTGCAACCTAACGCGCGTACCAACACGGGTATATACGTAATGTTTAAACAAACTGTGTACACACACAGCTACACTCGTAATTCAGTATGACCCACTCAGAGAAAGGCAAGAACTGCGCGTGGACTCAAACTGATGTTGGCATTCAAGCTCAGATTTCACAAATCTTCCAACACACTCTACCCTGAGTGAGTTATAGCCGGGACACACCCGGCCTAATACACACACACGCCCCAACTTAACGAAAAAAAAAATAAAAGTAATGCGTGATTTTTTCGTTCTCCATTCTTTCTCCACTTTGGATTTTATCTAAGTAGTTAATAATGGTGTCTGCAAAGTTTAGCTCGGCGCTGCATTGGGCGAAGGTTTTCCGAAACTCAGATGAAGATTAATGCCTGGCTGGGAGTGGAGCAAACATCTTTATAATCCCTTTCTTTCTTTTCCAGATGAGTAATTTCCTGTGCAGAACAGACTTCCTTGGGGAGGCTTCCAGGATCCTGGTCCCCGTCTATCAGGGGGCTGGAGGACACGTGCACCACTCCATCAGGAGGGCTGCAGGACATGGGAACAAGGACATCAAGGGGACTGCAGGACAGGGGACTCATTCCATCAATGGAACTGGAAGACACGCTAGTGATAGCGTAACTCTTCTGCCATGTTTGGTCCAAAACTCGACAGCATACAGGGAAAACATAACGATACACAATGATCCTTTGCGACTCAGTGACATGTAATGTTACAATACAACGATATGTCAAGATAAGTATGACGATATATGACAATATTATGGTGCGATAATGCAGAATGAGATGTGACGTAATAATGAGATATAATGCGACATTCCATAAATCTGTGAGTGTATAATGCAGTACGACAGTGGCGATATACCATCGTAACGATATATTCAAAAAGGTATGACATAAAACAACGATATAATGTGACAATAAAGTGGCGAGTTTTGTGATGGTTTTAGTCACTTTTCAACGTAATTTCAACATTTTCCTTAGCATGATATATTTCAGCATCATCATCTCATGAATTATCATCACTTTATCAATTTCCAGAATCATCTTCATGTCATCATCACCGTTACCATCATCATCGTCATCATTATAACTATTATTGCATGAAGTAATAATCATACTATAGAATACTTTACCCTTCTGGCAACGGTTACAAATCTGTAATCGCATCAGAACATGTGGACGTCTGGGCTCCATGATGGACCAGGTAGGGTGTCAGGTGGAACTGTTGTTTACCTTCTTCCTTTGTCGTCAGACGATGTGCGCCGAGTGTTTCGGTGGTTTGAGAGCCCTCGATAACGGAATGTGTTCAGATGTTCCCAGCTGTCATCCGTGAGCAGCGTTAACAGTCTTGAGATTAGACTTTACTTTCAGACTCGGGGGTTGACTAGCAGACCCTGACAACAGGACTTCAAAGGGTTGCGTCAATGCAGCTGCAGGAGTTGCATCGTCTCGTCTTGCTCATCCATTGTCGGTGGCCACTGCTGGGCTGAGTCGGGGACCTCTTAATTTCATGACCCAGTCAGAGGCTAGGCTTTGAAGGAAATTGTTCCGGTCACAAGTTTAGATTTAACGTTCCTAAACACTCATAAATCTTCATAAGGTACTTCTTCCATTGGAATATCACCAAACTCACACTCATTTTAAGTATTTCTTTCATCCATCCATAAAATGGAGAAACGCCTGTAGATAACCACACCCTGAGACCTTGCTCATTTTACCAGTCGTGATTTATAAGGCGAAGAGCAACGCCCACTTTTGATATATTCAAACAGCTTACCAATGGTTTCGAGATCGTGACTACACTGAAGTATCCCATGTGTGACCTACAGCGTAGGGCACCGCTTTCACTTCTCCCTGACTGATTATTTGACATCCCGTCTTTCGTCATCTCCTCTTCCTCTCCTTTTGATCCTTCCATTTGAACGCGGTACGAGACACTGAGTCAGTGGCTCACAGGATTCTAAACATTTTATTCATGTTCTCGCAGGACACACACACACACCGGCCTTAGCCAGGTGCCTATTTATCGACCAGCCCCAGGAGGAGAATGGAAACCTAGGTTGGGTGTAGGCCGACAGCACGCCTAGGATTCGCATCCTCGTGGGCTCGACCCCAAAAGGTCCGAGCTCACGCATAGCCACAAATACTAATTACTATACTACAGTGCACTACCGCCTCTCTCTCTCTCTCTCTCTCTCTCTCTCTCTCTTTCTCTCCCTCTCTCTCTTGGTGTTCTGCAGCACTCCCTCTTTCTCGTTAGCCACAGAGTCAGTCATTGTTCGTAATTCCAGGAATTTTCTTTTCATCTTGACAGTCAAGTTCATTATCGGAAAACTTCGTGAATCATCTGTGTTTTCCGCGGTGCTTCAGGCTCTCGAACTAGTTTCAATTTCCAGAAACTCCGTTTGCGTTGTTGCTGGTTCCGGGAATTTTTCCTTCTTCCTCTCGGTCTAGTTCATAGTTTTTTCCAGAAAGTCCGTCAGTGATCCACGCTTCCGAGAGTTTTGTCTTTTGCCTCACTAGACTCCTCGTGGCCAACATAATCTTGCACTGCAAAATCACGCATGGCAAACCTTATCAAAGAGGCGTAGAGCACATTTAGCCATCGTCCTTTTAATCCGATAGACGATGGAGGCGACGATTGCTACTAGTGTGTCCACATCGTGGCTTCGTTTCCCCGTGATGAGCGTGGCGTCTTAAGCACTGGACCCGGGGAAATAACGTAATAGGGTTATTGTCACCAGTATCACACTGTTGTGTTGCAAGCGACGATTGTGGTTGGGCCACTAGTGATTTTACTGCTGCTGCCACTGCTGCTTTTCATGATGATGTTGATGGCGACGCTGCTGCTGATGTTACTCTGCTGGTAATGATGTTGACACCACTGCTCCTGCTGCTACGGATGATTTCAGTACTGCTGCTATTCTTACAATTGTTGTCTCTGTTACTGTTGCTAGTACTGTCGGTGCTGCCGTTATATCTGTTGTTGCTGCTGCTGCCACTGTTGCTGATACTGTCATTATATCTGTTGTTGCTACTGATGCTTCTGTTGGTAATGCCAGTATATGTTGCTGTTGTATCTAGTGTCTCTAATATTCCTGCGGGTAACTCTACCGTTGCTATTGCTGGAACTGATCCTGGAGCTGCTGCTAGTACAGGAAAAGTGATTATTTCTCAGTCACCATTATGGGTATGAAAGACCAAGCACATGGGTTACTGTCGCAAGCAAAGAGTCTAAAGAAATGGATGTATTATCTTTGTGGCAGAAACTAATCTTGCTTGTACTGGATTGCAAGAAACAAACTATATCTGTAGCAACTTCTGGAAACTGTAAAGTAATATCTTTGGATTTTCAAGGTGGTAGAGAAGGCGTCCATACTGACTTTTCTACCTATGGGCTTTTTTTCTCTCACCTTTATATAAAACTCAACGCTTAAATGAGGTAGTTCAAGACTCGCATGAGGTTGCCCTGGGCTTATATGAGGTACATCAAGGCCTACATGAAGTAGTTCACATGAAGTAGTTCACATGCTGGTTCTTAAGAGACGTGTTCTTTTGATGAATACTTATTGTAATTATAAACTTAGCTGTACTGCATCCTAAGGATGATAATTACTATAAAATTGTGATCCGAGGTAAAGCATAGGATCAAACAGCCGCCTTAAACACAAAGTTTTAATCAGGCAGACTACCACATATCACACGTCATGAATAACTAAACTGACTCACAAACTCTCAACTTTCATGACTCGTTTGAATTAACTTCATACATTCAAATTTGTGTGCTTTTAGCGTTGCCAGCACAGAAAACGCTTTAGAGTTATTACATTATGTATAAAACCCAGGAACACGGCAGCCACACACATTTAATACCCTAATGCAGTGCAGAGCAAAGGAGAAACTAGGAAAAAGGAAAAACAGAATTTACATTATCTAAGAGAGATGAATCTGCTAGCCAATATATCGCAACTCACACTAAGGGTAGTTGAACTGATGTTCAATTAGTCCTTCTAGCAATAAAATGAACTGGAAGAAAACAGTCCCCCTTGTCTTACGCCAGACTTGACCTAGATATACAAGGTGCCAGAATCTGCCACACTCTTCAGGCTTATTGGCAAGAAGTCAAGATTTCATAAACATTTCAGCAGCTGCTGGAAATCTGAAACTTAAAGATGCACTTAATAATAGTTTCCAGAAGTTGACCTCATTAAGGAGCTCGAGTGCATCTAGGATATACACACACACACACACACACACACACACTGTACACACATACATGCGCACATACACCATGCACACGGACGCATACGAAAACACACCATACGCACACCACGCACACACACCATATAAGGAGGAAGATGAAATGATTATCTTTAACGAAAACGTCAGTTTTTTGTTATAGCAGCTTGGGAAATAGTGGAGTTTATTTCTAAGTGTCATTTTTACCACAGGTACGGCCTAAAGCACTTGGACACTTAAAAGATATTTCACATCTATATCTACTTCTATCTATAGATCTAACTATATCTATGTCTTTACCACATAGAATGAAAACTACTGCCATCTGACAAAACTCTTTCAGTCTGACCTCAAATCTTGCCCTTCAGCCTATTTTCCCAACGTATCAATGGTGTCTGTTTGAGTGTGTATTCTATCGATACTGCATCGGTTTCTGCTCCTAAGAGCTGACTGCTTCAGTACCTCCACCCTTACGGAGAGACCACACAGCAGTGGACCAGTCACTGTTTACTGTGTGGCTGTCGTTAACTCAAGTGTGGGCCACTGTGATGTGTGTTTCCTTACCTGTATTACTAAGCTTGGAATGTTTCACCTTTTCAGGTTGTTCTTAGCAACCACGACCTGTCCATTGATGAAAGACAATCCTCTCACGTCCTCAAACACTCGGTGTATTCCTTTCCTTTTCCTCTCTCTTTTTTTTTCTTATTCTTTGTTTCATCAAGGTTGACCCCGAGGAAGACTTCTATACCTGACTGGACTCTTCCTGATAAGAAAGGTCTGTATCTGTGGCCTGACCGAGAGAAGGTCCCGTTAACGATGCATTTCCCAAACGACTTTAGCATTAGTGACAGTGACGCTTAAAGTAAAGCAGTCCATCAGGTTTGTCCCTTCCCTCTACCCTCCATCCCTTTTCTCTTTTTCCGCATTTTCCTCAACCACTCGGGGTGTGTGGTGAGAAAAGACCCTGCCCCTCTCAACCCATCTAGAATGGAAATAGATTTTAACCAACCCATCCATCACCAGCAACAATGCCGCCATGCTGCTGGGAGCACAGACCATCAGCTTAGAGGAGGGTATGCTGACGCCTCTCACTCTGGGATCCGTCATCAGTGTCGTGAGTGAAGCCGAAGCTTCTATTTCTATGCGTATTCCTGCCACTGAAAATCAGGACGATTATGGCCAGCTTCGAACGCAAGAACATCTAGTTTACTTGTTGGACTAGTGACTATACCCCAGCAGTCTTCATTTCTTACTTTTTCAACTGAGCATATTCTCTGTCTTCTTCCTCTGAATCATTTCCTTTGCTGCCTTCTTATCATGATGGGATTCGGGAATAAGGCCATGAGTGAAAGTCTACAGCAACGAAGTAACTATATAGTTATTATTGCTCCATTCATTAGCTAACTTGTGCAAGTCGTTCCCAAAAGAAAAATTTCTCTTTCACGACATTTAATGGTTCAGACGTGGAACTTCAGATCTAGCCACTGCATAAGTCCCTATAAAATTAATCTAGTAAGTAAATGTGCGTAACTATTCCTCAGAAGTAACTTTGAAAAGGCATAAAATATTTGGTAGAGTTGACCTTACATTCAGTGACCTTCCTGTCGTCAATCACTGCTTTGAAAAGTATTTCCTGCAACAGTTTCACGTATGAGTGTCTTCCTTAAGCGCGGGAGATCACTGGATTAACACTAACCCAGATTAGCCCGAATCGCATTACCGACGACAACATGTTGGGTGTGACGAACCAATATCCTGCCTTGTGGAAAGCAGTTTCCACGACTGCCAGTTTCCACATGAGTTCCCAAACCCAACAAATCTACAGACTGTAGTAAGGAGGACGTATATCATCTCAATTTTTAGGTAGCAATTTTTCAAACATGTCGCTTATCTACATATTGAGAAGCATTTTTTCAGCGTAACAAAATGTCACGTAGTAATTTTGTCGTCATACTTTGTTATTGCCTGCTTGACCCACACACTACCAAGAGACCCAGTTTTGTTCAAGCACTCAGTTCGTGGCAAGTGTTTCCATCAAGAAGGTCGATATCATAAAGGTAACCACGACTTCCTCACCCAGACGCCCTGACGCCTGGTGCTTCATGGAAAAACAGCCGCGCCTCTCCACCTCAGGATCACCAAAGCCGATGTGGCACGACGTGTAACGCATCTATAACTACTCTCCTTGATCCATAACAACTTTGACTTCTTTTTTTTTGCTTTTTAATGCGAAAAAGAAAGGAAGATTAATGTAATCCTTGATTCAAATTTCCGGGAAAGTAGCAGACGCTAGAAATGATCACTTCCTTCACTGTCACATATTATGCGTAAAAGTTAATGTTCCCTGACCTAATACCTACTGCTGGTTGTATAACGACTGTCCCTGCTTCTCTTGATCCACACACACACACACACACACACACACACACACACACATATATATATATATATATATATATATATATATATTATCCCTGGGGATAGGGGAGAAAGAATACTTCCCACGTATTCC
>JAYMFT010039391.1:0-15674 GCA_038088735.1 Panulirus argus | reverse complement strand
ATATTTATTTATATATATATATATATATATATATATATATATATATATATATATATATATATATAACACCATCCTGCTACACCTGTCTCTCCCTTAAAGCAGTTGGAGGAACAATGAGACAGAACACAGGTGTTGTCACGTCCGCTGTGGGGCAGGTGTCGTCACAGCTCACACCAAGCTCTTTCACACGCTAGTCCCCGCCCGCGTCACGCTCCCACTGCTCTAGTCACTGCCTGTCGCTCCCTCCTGCTGTCACTCCTACTATAGTCACTACTGGTCCCCCTCCCCTCCACCCCACCCCTACCCAACGTTCCTACTACTGCAGTGATCATCTCTCGTTGCAATCACTGTCAAATACGACTAAGTGAGGCACTTTTACTCCTCAGTACGGAAAAAAAGATACGCCCGATAGTTTTTCTTCTTCCTAAGTAGCATATGTGCCAGGATTCTTACGTGTCGAACCCAAACAAACTGCAGCGAGCCCACCACAATAACATCTATTGGACGTGGTCACATCCCATTCCAAGTGGCGCCGAGTCGTGTGGCTATTTAATAACTACCTCACTTTGTGTTTACGTTGTGCTTGTATACAAATCACAATGTTTAGGTTTCTTAAGAAGGATCATTTTGTAAATTTCAGTGAAGTGCAAGATCGTGTTTCACATTACTGTATCACTATATTCTTTTCCTCGTTTGCAAGGGTCTGTCCCAGTCTGACAGGTCCTTTTAGTCAGTAAACTATGACGTACCTTCATTCAACATACGATTTACTGTGTTAGTATCAAGCGAAGCAATCCAAGACAGTATATAACCAGAAAACTGTAGAAAATATAAAGACTTCAAAAGATTGTCTTCCGAGTCTTAGACCTGAAAGCTGGACAGCAACAAACCCGCCCGAGGCAGGACGCCACTGTAAACAAGTTGTTTGTTTTTTCACTGCATGATCACGATTGTGTGTGTGTGTGTGTGTGTGTATATGTATATCCGTGTGTGTGTGTGTGTGTGTGTGTGATTACATCAAGTTTTAATGAATATTCACCATTGAGAACCAAAGAGAGAAAAGGGAAAGTAAGGAAGAATTAAAGAGACGGGAAATGGAATGGAATCACATAGAAGTATTGTGGAAAGCAAAAGAAGTTAATTCTGTGGAAGGGGAGAGTAGAAAATGGGATGTAAGGTGAAGATTAATCATTAAAGTGAGTAAGTATGATTTATTCATCGCCTCTGTAATCCCCAGCCAGTTCTCCGGCGGCAGCTGTGGTGGTGGTCGGCCGGCCCCGGGGGGTGTGTGAAATCGGCCTCCAGGGATGATGGTCCGGTTGCGGCTAATGAGATATTTGACCCACAAGATTAATCTTGTAATCCCGAACATATGTCTCGTGCTTCACTTCTTGGAAGGGGTGGACGTGAGATATCATTCAGGCCGTTGCATATCGTGCTTTTTGCAAACGCAGTTGCAAGAGCGGCCGACATTTTTTTCAGGTCGGATGGGAGGGAGGAAGGACTGGTATGCGATCTCGGCTCGTTTTGCATTATAGCTGTAGTTATTTGCTGGTGAAGCCAACTTATCAGGCGCGCGGAGATCTTCGGTAGAATCTTTGAAGGTATGTTAGTTTATTTGCTACCACACACACACACACGCACGGCATCCGCAGTCTTCAGATGGCCCCATCTGCCGGGGAGTGTGTTCCGCCTCTGGCGTTAGGCAGGTGCAGGAGGAGTGGGGGTGCTCCGGCAGGCAGGTGCTGAGCCCGCCAGAGCTAATGATACATTGTGTTACAGGAGATGATGGCCCTCACCACGAGGCCCTTAGGGCTCTGCAGGGGCGATGCACTCACTTGCTGCCCTCACCACGAGGTTTCTCAGGGCTCGGGTAGGTCGACACACTCAGTCGATGGCCCTCAGGGCTCTGCAGAGGAGACGTATTCACTCACCATCCCTCGTCATGAGGCCCTAAGGGTGCGATGCTCCACCAGGGACACGCACGCACTCATTCGACGGCCTCCACTAGGAAGCCTCCAGGGGGCCATGACGCCATTACCAAGGACGCAAAATCCTAGCAGTCAAACCTGATCCCTGACACGTATGTAGATGGGCCCACACACTCTAACACCCGCCTGAGAAGCATTTACATATGGATGCTTTCTATGCCAAATAATGTGAGCAACACCTACCTAAGCAGCAACAGATATTCCTGAGAACCTAAGTGTTACTTAAACACCTATGATTAAGCTAAAGGTATACGCCTTTCTAAGCTTCTTTTACCATAGTAACTATAAATCGTGGTTAGAAGTTAAACCTTGTTTGATGACAAATTGTAAGAAAGGGTTATATGTCTTGATTTAGTCAAACACAAACAGAGCCAGTCATGCTGATGTTTTACTGACAAAGTCTTTAATCGAAAGGCAAGAGGATGATTAATACTTACTTTGTAAGGACAAAGTCGTAAATCAACACATAAAAAGAATGATTAATAGGTTTCCAGGAGGAGAAGTAATGGTAGCAGTTGTTGTGGGGTCCAGGTTTCCCTTGTAGAAATCTATAAGAGAAAGATTAGTTATGTTGCTCCTCACTTTGTCATAAATCTCCTTCTCTCTCTCTCTCTCTCTCTCTCTCTCTCTCTCTCTCTCTCTCTCTCTCTCTGTACGTAGTAGCAATTAACAGAGAAGAACGTGTCAGGATAGTGCATGCAGACACACAGATGCACCAAATTCAAAGAAGTCTTACATGTAAACGTCCACATGAACAACCAGACTCGTGGACCTCAACACATACACGCACAAGGAAAGCACGCAAAGAAATCAACAAGCACACCATGTGACAGGTAAAATTTACTAACATACAAATTCATGCAGGCGCACACATGGCATGCAAACACATGCAAACACTTAAGAATGCACACATAAGCATATATGAGCATGCACAAGGATGTACAAACGCTTAGTAAATAAAAGAAGATATAAACAAGCACATTCAAGAATACTTAGGCTTAACTAGCACATTCAAGCACACACAGGCATACAAAAAACTTACATGCAAGCATTACAAGCCCCACAAGCCAGATCGCTAATAGAAAGACCAGTTTCAGAAAGATGAAGACACTAAAGTGCACGAGGAAACGTTTTCCAGACATAAACGTTCCATATACGTACGTCTCTCATTCTATAAACTGTGACACCTCAAGATTTTAGAACTCTCTGGATATATTCTATGTGAAGAGAAAGATAAGGAGGCGATAATCCTGTAAAGAAAAAAAAAATATGTGTTTACGTTACTGGTGCGAAAAAGGGACATGTGAATGGGAAGAAGTGTCAGAAATGTCATCTTCCATGAGGTCTTCAACCTCTCAAAGATCCTCACCTTCTATATGGTCCTCACCTTCTCTGAGGTCTTCACCTTCTCTTAGGTCCTCACCTTTCTTGAAGCACTCACGCCCTTAGGACCTCAACCACCATAAGTTCTTCATGAGCCAAAATTCCTTTATCCAACTTGAGGAACCTCAACTTAACTCGAGGCCCTCACTCAGCCCAAGGCCTTCTTCACACCACCCTGCTATATCCCCGCAGTCCCTGTGGCCTGACTCGGTCACACTGTCATTATCAGCTGCCGACATTATCATCGCTCGTGAAGCAGGTGTGAAGAGCGTTACACCATATCTTGATAGCTTTGTGAGAACCCGGGGGAGAAGTCGCTACCGAGCTGGAATGTGTCAGGTTGTGCGTCACGGCGGCGGAACCGTCTCGAAGTTGACCTGAATGTCGCACCTGCTGCAGGACGCTGGCGTCACCGTCAGGGACGTCGTGGTGTATAGTAGTGAAGTAAGAGGTCCTGAGGGAGGTGGCGGTGCTGCTGAAGGACACCTCCTTACGAGGGAGGGCACTGAAAGGGGGGGGGGGTGGCTGCTAGAGGAAGGCTGACGAAGGAGGGAGCCTGAAGGAGGAGAGATGAAGAAGTGCCATCGAGGGGAAACTGCTAGAAATGCTGAAGAACTCTTAAAAGAGCTCCTGAAGGAGAGCTACTGAAGAAGAGAAGATAGGCTTCTGAAGAAGACATCCAGAAGGGGATGGACTGTGCCTGCCTCGTCTCCCCGATAAAGTGAGGGAGGTTCCTGTCTCATACCGAACTTCATCACAAGATCAGGCATCGTACACAGCTTTGCAGTAGACACACATCATATGGACCTAAAAGGTATATCAGCAACTTCATTATCAGATCGACACTAATTCCAGGGCTAGACACCAAAAGACACCGACAGACCTGAGGCTGAGCCAATACACAGACGGCACACCGCCCGGAGGCATAGGACAAACCACCTCTCACAGAAACAATATGACATCATGAACTCAGATACCGGTGCAAGAGAGAGAGAGAGAGAGAGAGAGAGAGAGAGAGTGATATAGATCAATTTAGCATCTATAGCTCATGGCAGCTAATCATAGCGGGGTGAGTCCTTTATGCCACAACATTTTGAGCCCTCTATGCTATAGTCATTTGGGTCCTGAACACAACATCCTGGTGAGCGCTCTGTAACATAGCCTGGTAGACCGTTTTAACTATAGCCTAGGTAGCTCTGTGTACTGTAGCCTGGCGAGCCCTCTGTACCATAAGTTGGCTCGTCCTGTGAGAACGCACTGCTGCTCTCACGAACAATGAGCTCCGCCTGAAACAATGATGCGTAGCGGGAAACAAGCAAAGCGACACACGAGAAGAAGAATTTCCACAAAAAACACGTTATTTACATGTCTGCACACCTGTGTGTAAACACAAGGGCACCAGGTGTAGTGGGGGAGGTAGGAGGGGTATGTCCGGACGTCTGACGTGGAAGCCTCGCCAGGTGTTCGCTCCTAACCATAAAACCAACGTCACGGATTTGCTTATCGCGCGGGAAGAGTGAGGCGGCATAAGTGTGAGGATGGCTGGTGACGCCGCCGTCGCTCACGGGGGAAGGACGCCGCCGCGACGCTGTCTGGGGTCTCCTGACAGAGGGATGGGCGAAGGAGGACTCCCATCCTCACTCCTGCGTAGCTGGGCTCCGAGTTCTTTCTCTCTCTCCCTCAAATAATTCTGATACATAGCCTTGATGTAGCAATCTGACTGCTAGCTAATCCGATTGTGAATGGATCTGATAGTGAAATGAGTTACTGAAGAAAATCTTGATAAGACATTCCCACTGTAAGCATGTAAGAGGCTTAATCGTGAGATGATTCTCAGAAGTGAACACAGGAGCAAATTCTTCTCAGTGTCTAGGAAGAATATGGGAATATAATAAGAATAATGAGGACAGTGAGGAAATGCTGTTGGCAGATGTTGAACGTTTTGCAGGGCAAGATTCAGGGCTTGTGTTACCAAGACTTGACTTCACTAACACCAAACTACGCAACTTACAATAATCACAAAATTTCTCATTAAGCTTCTTCACGTGTCTGATGCGTGAAAGTCTTTTGTGGTTCGACCTTCAGTAAGCTCACGAGCAAAACCTTCTAGCGGTGTGTGTACTGAAATGCCAATACAAGACGAAAACTTTTGATGTATGTTACAACATCGTAAGTTACTGAATGATCAGCTACTACTAGTTTGTAAATGTTTTTGTATTTGTCTAAACTGATCTAGACCTGAAGCAACAGTTACCTGTATGATATATAGTTTTAATGGGACGGCTTTGAATAGGGCCTCAGTTGCCCTTGTTGTCTCAGTTTACGTAAAAGAAAGAAATATATAACGTATGTATCTGAATAACGGTTGGAGTCATTTCCTTCTTATACATACTGATATCTCCAGCGGAGCAACAGGCATCAGTCATGAGTGCATGTCAGCCATGAGTCAGGTGATGGAGCGGGTTGGGCCTCGGCATGAATCAGACCGCTCGACGGAAGCCTTGATGCGATAATGGCCAAACACACACACCAGGACAAGTGAGGAGGGGGGGGGGATGGGGTAGGGTAGGGTGGTGGCTTTTAGTAGGGCGGTGCACAGGCAGGCAGGCAGGAGGGAGGGAGGTTAATAGCGTTAATCTGATTGCAGTGGGATTATGGTTTGTTTCTCCGTAAGATAATGATGACCAGAGACAGTCGTGGAACAAGAAATGTTTCGTTATGTGCTAAAGTCGTTATTCTTGATAACCTTGTTCCTGCTACCTGGTGACAGGTTCCTGGTACAGGGAGAGAGATCGTCCTACTCGTGGTGCGTGGGCCTTTTGGACGAAGTACAATTTTCCCAAGTTTTCTCGCGCACAGTGAAGACTTTACTTGAGATTCTGTGTTCCTGTGACCCACACAAATCTTCCTTTTTCTAGAATATTTCCTGGGCGTATCTGGTCTGTGCTGTCATTCAGTTCATCCGGCCGTCAGCAGTCACGGTCCTTCCCTTCTTAACAGTTAGTGAGTGTTGAACTCAATCCTTATCAGAGAGAAAGAAACGGGACCAGATTGCCATGAATTTCACTTTCGTTGTTGCCAACAAGTGTCACATCTGCAGAAAAATGAAGAATATGATGATTGAATGATATAGAAAAAAAATGTTCATATTCATATACATATATTGATGTTATGTACAATAATATTCAGAAACTCTAGAGTGAAGATTGTATATGTGAGTCTTGTTACACAGAGTGTTATATCTGGACATAAAAAGCATCTTTCCGTCATACATCTTGCCAACTGATGCTTCTACAAAGAGCCAAATAGTTGCAAAAACAGAGACGAACAACAACAACAAAAAAAAAAAGAAAACTCGGTAGCCCCACCTGAGTAGGAGCGGCGGTGATAGATTGGTTATGTGAGCGTGGTGGCTCCACACCTGGCGCCCACAGAACATTATGAGGCGGCGATCCACCTGTGGCCAGCAGCGCCGCTGCCTGTGAGTGAGTGAGAGAGAGAGAGAGAGAGAGAGAGAGAGAGAGAGAGAGCGAGGGGGGGTTATCGACCCACCTGTGGCCGCTGCCTGTGAGGGATCAACGTCGATAGCAATAATGCCCTGTGAGCCCACTTCCTGAGGTGGGGGAGGCAGGTGCACAAAATCCCCTTTGATGTGGGTGAGAGAGCGTTAGTAGGTGTCATTGTGGTATAATGGAGAGAGTGAGTGGGGGAGGAGGGAGGCCCTGGGAGAGGGGGGTAGAGGACTAGTAATCATAACAGTGTGTGAGAGTACCCTCCCCCTGGCCTCTCCCTCAGCCCTCATAAACGGTTTCCTGACCTTATATAATAAACTTGTTATGCCTTTCATCGCCCTGGACAACCGAGCGCTTACTTTTGTGTCGGTAAAAGGAATGAATCAGCCTTTAATACGACAGTCCAGTTTTCCTACTGTGGTTCTCACTGTAAGTAGTGAGAACGGATCTGTTATTACTACAACCGCGGATGAAGGTGGAGCGGAACGGATTGGGCTACACCAGGAACAGCAGCAGTTGAGGTTAACACACATACAGTCACTCCCTCTTTTTCCTGTTCCTCTCTCTGTTACTCTTTTCCATCCTCGGTTCTGCCACTCTCTCTTTCTCTCTTACTCTTTCTATGACTCTCTCTCTCTCTCTCTCTCCTACCTCATTCACTCCTTGTTGTTGCTGTGATTGTACTCCTCTTACTCTCCTCTTACTCTTGTTCATTCTTGTCCTGCTGCTTCATCATCTGTTGCTCTTCCTCTAGTTGCTTCCTCCCTTTCTTTAATATTTTCCATCAGTTTCATATATTGCTGCTGCTGTTCTTCCCTTCCTCATTCTACTAAACATCCCTCTTCAGTTGCTCGTGATCATTACACTTCCTTCCCACCCTCTGATATTTCTCCTCTTCCGTTTTTCCTTCACCTTAGCCTCCTCTTCCTCCCCTTCTTCTTCTTCCTCCTCCTCTTCCTTCCCGCCTGCTCATCCTTCTTCATCCGCTGATCGAGTTGTTATCGAATAAACAGCGTAAGGCGACTTGATCTCGTAATAGCCTTAGAAGAGCGGAATCTGGCCATTACTTGTCATTGCGGACGTTTGTGTGTGTGATCCCGGCCATGATATAGATGTTTGCATGTGGGTAGTGGCGCCCACTGTGTGTGTGTGTGTGTGTGTGTGATTACTGCTATGTTCCTCTTACAACTTTGGTAGTTTTTAATAGTTCTCTTATCTTGTAACTTGTCATTTGACTCAACCAATGAGGTCCAGTTCCCTGGATCTTATGCGTGCTGTGTTCCCTTTCGCGCCACCGCCCACTGGATGGGCCGAAGAGCACAATGAACTCGGCGATCTTGTGGAGAAAAAAGAAAAATACAATTTTAGGGACTGTTGACGGAGGGACCTGAGGGCCATCCTGACGTAGGGCGAGAGAGTCTTGTTTGTTGACCCATTTCTCCTCCTCATTATTCAACTGTTGTTGCAGCTGCCTGAAATCTGCTGCAATTTGCCTTATGTTTGCAACACGTCGTTGTTGTCTCAGGATTTGACGCACTTCATTTGTGATTTTAGCAGCACCAGTAAGCAAGTTCAGATACAGTTCAGTGTCTCCAGGCAAACTGTTTACATTGTTAAGAAATACTATTGGTCCTAACACTTTCGAGGGACCCCATGTTTTATTTGGGTAGTTCATAGCAATCAAAAACTCCTTTAGCTTATTCTAGATTATTTCGTGATCTAGTATGCAAACCATGCTCATTCTTTACACAGGGCTACCTCTCTGTCAGCTTCACTGAAGATTGGCACTTCAGAAGTTTTCCTACATTTCGTTGATACAATAACCTTAGCTTTCGTTGATACACCAACCTCGTCGATTAGTATTGCTAGCAGACTGACTAGAGTTTCTAAACACCTTTTGATTATAACAGGTGAGATGTCATTTGTTGTGTAAGCCTTGTCAGGGTCCAGCTTCTTCATAAGGCTTCTCATGTCCTCTGACGGCAAGGTTTTCCACCGTATCACCACTTTCCAGTTCTGTTATTCTGAAGTTTGTTGTCCTCTACTTTTACGTTAATCTTTTCACACACACCCTCAGTTCTGTCTACACTTTTCCTTCCACATTCTTTGACTGAACGTCCTGATTCCTTTTCCGTTAACAGTTTAGTGTCACCGTCTGCGTGAACGGTAGTCATTGTAAGCTCCTTTTGTTTCTACATTCTTTTCTCTTTGTAGTCATTCCTAAATCACTTGCAACCCTTCACACATTTTCAGACTGCAGTGTTTCTTGTGTTTTTCCCCATCCTCTCTCATGTTTCCCTTGCTGCTGACACCCGTTAAACAATTCATCATTTCTTATCGTTGTCCTCCCCTTAAGCGCCCACTTCCTTGTATGTTTCACAGATATCTGTTGTTACATTACCCAGTCCTCAAATCTGGGAACACATCTGTATCCAAATTGTCCTCTAGATTAATAATTTCTTTACGATTCTCTTCATTACGATTTCTCCTGTTCGTCTAAGTCTTCTCTTTATTCTCAGGCATTTCCTTTTTCAATGTGTGTGTGTGTGTGTGTGTGTGTGTGTGTGGTGGGGGTGGGTTGTGTGTGTGTGTGTGTGGTGGGGGGGACAACGTGGTGGCTGTTCTCTGAGAGGCCTGGCAGGTGCTGCGGCGCCGCTCTGTCCCAACACTACACCCGCCGCCCCCTCACACCACCTCTCCCCCTCCTCCCTTCCCCCTTCCCCATGAGAGGGGGGGAGGGCCACTGAGGATGTGCCAGTGGAGGGAGGGCCAAAGGGCCAGTCTGGTGTCAGGACTGTCCTGGGGCAGAGGGAGGGAGGGGGGGTGGGTGAGAGGAATGGGAGTGTGCTTGGTGAAGGGCGCCTTCTTAAGGGAGAGGACGTGGAGTGGACGGTCCCCCATTTGCGGTGCGAAGTCAATTTCAATCAGTTTCATCACTTTGTTCATCCCCTGCACATGCTGCAGTCTGCGTGAGACACTACGGGCACTCGACACACTTGGGTGTAAAAGGTGGTTAGGACCGATTACATCACCGAGTTTGAAGGACTTGCAAAATTCTGGGTACAAGAGTGGGACGTCATGAGTTATGTACATCCATCCAGTTCAGTGAGGTACAGGTTCATACGGCCTGAAATCTGTGGTAAAGAAGTCAAACAATTGAATAGTTGAAGCGTGTGTTTTCATAGTGCATCACACTTCTTGACAAATGTGGGCTTTATTTCCTCAGGAAATGCCAGAATGCTTAACAACCCTCATACAGGGCTGCTGTGGCCCGTGTCGTTCTCTTAATGTGACATACTGTCAAACCTCTTGCTGTCAGCGTGTGATGGGATGGTATTGCTTTGCGGAGGTGACTTGAAGAGATGAGAGATAGATAGATAGAGAGATAGAGAGATAGACACATACAGAGAGAGAGAGAGAGAGAGAGAGAGAGAGAGAGAGAGAGAGAGAGACGAGTGGGTGGGGGTGTGTGTCAGGCCTGGCCAGTGTTGTGATAGCTGTGTAAGTGAGGATAAACGTGCCTATCTTACCCCCGCCAGACGGGGCGTCACGGCCGGCCATGACGCCGCATGACGACCCCCAGCCTGGCCATGTGGCCCACCTACATAGTCAGCCAGTATGTGTGTGCGTGTGTGTGTGTGTGTGTGTGCGTGTGTGTGTGTGTGCTCAAGACATTCAAGAGGATCATCCATACACGAGAAAAGTATAGATAAGAGATAAGAGTATAGACACAATAGACAGAAATAAGAAATACAGCAAAATCAATAAAAAGTAATAAAACAAGACATTGCTAGAGGTAATGAACAGAACTATGAAATCAGTAAGGTGCAATAAAGACGTACGTTTTACGAGGTATAAATTCTAGATAAGCGATGATCTTTTTTCCTAATTTTGCCGCGTCTGCGTTGTAGCAAAAGAGGTTTGAAATATATGAACAGGGCAGACTGTAAACAAGAGACGCGAAAAAATAAGCGAAAATAGAAATAAGCAAGAATAACAACACTCAAAAAATGACTGTCCAGTAAATAGTGAAGAAAAATAATATAGTGAGACAGAAAAAAGAATGAACACGAAACAAGAAAATGAACGTCAAGAATTAACAAATTACTGCGTCTAGTTAGGTCATTACCTACAATAACTGATGTGCGTCTTGGAAATCGGACACGGGTGCGTAAATCTGATCCTGCGCGGTAACAGCTTTACCTCTGACCTTCTCTGCTGACCTCTTCGGGTCAATTTAATTAATGTCAGGAATTTGTATGCTTCCAAGGAATGAAATATATTGTCCTGATATGATAACTACCAAGAAGTCCTATGTGTTGAAGGGAGACTGAGAGCCAGGTTTCAGGACGTGGAGGACGAGTTAGTCGCGACCTGGCTACGCCCTTAGAGTTAGGATGAGGTGATTTAGATCTGTCATGTTGTTGATCATTAACCCAACATTATGTATACATCATGATAAATAGATTTCGTCTGGCGGAAGGGTGAACTGGTCGCACTTCACATCATAAACATAGTAAGAATAGGAGAGCACCACCCCCCTCCCCCACTCCTCTCGCATCCCCTCCCCCTTCCCCCACTCCACTTCGTCCTACACACGATGGAAATTTGGACGCCTGAAGGTCAAGTGACCATTTTAGGAGATCACCAACCCACACCAAATCCAAGAAGCTCTGTGTTACACTGAGCGCTGAGCCCTTGAGCACGACCATTGAGCACGACGTTAGCTCAGAGGTCACGCCATCCTGCCCAAGGGGCGTGCCGTCGTGCACTTTGGGATTATATGCCATCCATAGGACCATACTTGGCAGTGAGATTGCCCTCAATAGGACAGTAGTCTTGCAGCAACGGATGGCACTTCCATGGGATATCACATTCGCATTAAAGGGCTTCCCATAGGACGGTACTTTCGCTACAGAAGGACTTCCGTAGGATATTATTTTTGCTTTTGAATGTCGTCCCAAGGAACACAGCTTAGCGGTTAAAGGTTGTTCTGCATCTCCAGGACATGGACATTAGGGCAGCGCTAACTGTTTCCTCAAGCAACATCGTTGATCTTTCAGGGTAAGACACCTCATTATGGGTTCGCACGACCTCGTAATGGCATTTCAAGGACCCTCTGGCTCCCTGGCACCTTCTCTCTTAGGAATCGACCAGCCGACGCCATTGACATCAACATTCAACAGCATAATGTCAGACTCCCTGGCCTTCCTAAAGTAGAGCTTTACTGAAAGTCTGAAGCCGACGTATGAAAAAGTGAGGCATTTAGAGCCCAGATTGAGAGACTAACAGGAAGAGAAATAGACAAGACGGACAATTATACCTAATGAAGTGTCGACAAGCAACAGATGCACTAGAGAGATGGTCTACTAAATGGAGGAATCTCTGCAGTTAAGATAAGAAAGCATTCAGAATGGGGAGGAGGATCAGAATCAACATGAGAAATGAGAGCGAGACAAGAATGGGAAGTGACAAGTGGCAGAGAATGGCTGAGCCAACACCATGGATGGTCATAGCAGGTGTTGAACTGGCGGCGCCACCGCCACCCTCGCCAGCCTAGCTAAGGCCGGGAGAATGCAAGAAGAAACAATAAGATTGAGAAATGAGACACAAATTAAAGGATAGGGAAAGTTGCAGGATGGATACAAGTGGAAGAAAGGAAAAGCAAGAAGTAAAAAGAGGAATTACGAAAGTAGAGTAATTTGTAGCCTGACCAACGCATATACAGACAACTGTAGCAGGTGCGACGTATAAGTAGCTAGAAGGAAGGCGTGTGTCATTAGACATAGCAAAGAATGAGACAGATAGACAGGTAGAGAGACAGATGCAAACTGAACATGGAACTGAATAAACATTATAACACGAACTGAATAATTCATGATCACGTCAATGTCCACTTGGAGGAACCACTTACACATTCAAGAACAGGTGAAGTCTTTCTATTGACCTGGAGTAATACAATATCCCGCCCCGACCACCAGAACTAAAATGATATAAGGCGGAGTAAAAAATAACCCGGGCAAGAGCCGCTTGAACAACACCACCTCACAGCAGAGCGAGGAGGAACAGCCAAAGGAAACCAGATCTGACGGGGCTAAACATACGCTGAAGCGGAGCAAGAGAAGCCACTTGTTCCCGGGGCTGTTTACGTCAGGTGTAGCGGCGCCAGTGTGTCCCACCAGCAGACGAGGGTGGCCACGACACCACCAGCCAGGCCCCGCCATCACCACCACCACCACCCGCCCAGGCCTCACCACCAGCCAGGCCCCTCCACCGCCACCAGAGACGCCCCACCAACAGGAGAAGGCCCCCGCCACCAGACGCCTCGCCCCAGTAGGGTCCCTCGTTTCACAGTTCCAGGCACACCCTACATGTCACACTGAGTGGCAGTTTCGGCCCACATAGCCAATCAAGCTATCACACCCCTTCACCAGACGTGGATACCGGGCACCATCACCAGCCATAACCTGACGACCAGGCGCGGTCATCATGTATATCTGTGGAACACAGACACCAGTCACGTGTCCGCCGAGCACAGCCCGCCAGTCACCAGGTATGCTCACCAGAGACATCGACCAGACGTATCAAACGGACGGGCGGTCACCAAACACCACACAGAGCCTGACACCAGACAGTCACCACACACTGCCACCAGATGTCGTCATTAGGCACAGCCAGCAGGCCCCAGTCACCATACACTGCCGCCAGTGATATCTGAGAAACATCATAGAAGCCGAGAGCAGAGAACACATAGTTACACGCTCCTCCCAGTACCTCGCTGGTTAGATGTGTGTAATGAATCCTCTTTAAAAATGTTACAGACGCTTCTGTCATAGGGGACCAGAGAACGAGCAATGCAAATTTGCAAGTTTGATTCCATATCATATTCAGTGACATTTTCTTTGCAGTTATCGACCATTCTCTTCATGGGACCCCCTGGCAGGAACCACCTGTGACAGACCGTAAACACAGCCGAACTGACTTTGCTGCATGACACCCTGTATGCAGGATCTAAGCCTTCCACTCAGTGGATCCAAACAGACTGCGAACAGGATGGACATAGGAAACTCAATGAGCACAACATTTCATCACACAGCCACTTTACTGGAATGATACAAGACGTACTGATACCTGGCCATAACAAGGCAAACCTTGTAGATTATCAGATCCATGAATAACCTGGAGCGCTCAGCTGCGGGAATAGCCTTAAAAGCATTGCAAAAAAGAAAAGAGCCATTTTAGAACTAGTGAGATATAGTTCTGAAAAGTTCCATGCTTAGAAGACCGCAGAACATCTAAAAAGTTATTTAGTAGAAATACTTAAGACCAGAAGTCTGTCTTGAGCTCAGTCAACGGGAAATCTGAAAATAGTCGATTCATTTTTTCTCTCATTCAGTGTGTAGTGCAAGTGTCCTGTGGTTATCAGCGGAAGGCAAGGAGGCCCCGGTCACCAGACCTTGACTCCAAGAACAGTTACCAATCACGTTACCAGGCGCCGTCACCAGGCGCCGTCACCCTTGATTTGATTCACCGCCATCGAAGTGCCTTTTTTGCACCATGACCCCTCACCACCAAGTCCTGACACCATTACCGTCCTCTTCCATCACTACTTACAACTCTCCACGCACTGTTCTCACGCCCCATCAACACTAACAACAGTGCCACCGTCCTCACCACCATGATATGCCACCACCATCCCTCACTGCTACCACCATTCCTCATTCCCACCGCCATCATATCTCTCCAACACACTGTACCATGCTCCCTCTGTCGCCATGCCACCACCACACCACCACCATGCCTCGCCACCAACACCAGCAGGATGTAAGTAATTAACGTACCAATGTCGTGGATGCGTCTACAAGGCCGTCACCATCATTAAAGAGATGTCACTTGGGTGGCGGTGTGGTGTAGGCTGCTGGCTGGGTGGGTGGGCGGCTAGCTAGGGAAGAGGGCGTGCCCACCACCCACACAGGATACCGAGGCAGGTAATCCGTATTAGGAACTTATCAGTCCAGAGGTGCAATTGGCTAGCACTCTTACCAACCCCTTGAACACAACGGTACGTGCCTTGAGCACGACGGTACGCCTTCCACCACGGCAGGACGAGCCTTGGGTATAATAGACTGTCCTTGACCTGACCCCTTGAGGTCGTCTTATCCATTTTCTTTTTTTCCACTCGGGCCCAAGGGTCGTACCATCGTGCTCAAGGGTCGTACCGTCGTACCAAGGGTCGTACCATCGTATTTAAGGGTCTAAGAATCCTAATGGATGTGGAATCAGTACGCGACTGTTCGTTATAAGAGAGGAACCGCCCACCCGCCCGCTCGCCTGCGCCCCCCGACTCTAAAAGCAAAACAAGTTCTTGAGACGGCTGGGCAGAGCGAGGAGCTGTGGGGAGGCGATTGTTGCTGACCAGGACGAGATGTTTCCATAAGAGACCGAGCTATATCAGGGCAGGTTTATGGCGTCAATGGGCCAGTTATCACAAGCATATTGCGAAAGAGATCTGATGTCATCTGGTTGTTCCAACACCATGTGTGTGTGTGTGTCTGTGTCTGTGTCTGTCTGTCTGTTTGTGTATGTTTTCTGTTGCGTATGCAAGTGTTTCACTCACAGATCTTCGACAGTAACTGAGCCAACAGTACGAATTGTACACTATTGCTAAACTTCAGTTCTTGATTTAGTACCTAAACTCTTGAGTGTTTTCAGCTTTTGCTCCCGAGAGCTGGCTGCTTGTGTGCCCCCACCACTAGCTCGACCACGGAATACTCGGCAAGCTGCTGCG
>JAYMFT010039380.1:0-15674 GCA_038088735.1 Panulirus argus | reverse complement strand
CCTTCCCCCCAAAGGGGCCCCCCCCCCCCCCACCACGGACCGCCGTTTGTCACCTTAATAGACTTTCAAGAATCACAGACTTCGTACAGATAGATGTAGGAACTGTCCTATACCAACCACTGTGAAGTGAAAGTCATACACAATCCATGAACAAGTGCACATATAAGCAAGGAAACTATCTATTGAGCAGAGTGCTGGAGTTGTGGAATTATCTAAAGATATGGGAAAGATGTAAGGAGTTTTAGACAGACAGGAGAAAAATCACTGGTTAAAGTCTGAGGTTACAAGGGTACTGAGTAGAGGCGAGGCACAGATCGAATAAGAATATATGGAAAAGATTTCAAGAAGTGGAGTAGATCAATGCTGAATCGTCAGCGTTTGAGTGCGTTTGGTTATTTGTGGAAGGAAATCGTTGGGAAAAAGGAGGAAGAGCACAGGTGAAAAGACAGAACCCTAGAGACTACTGCTGTTTACAGGAAGAGAGGAAGAAACTAATCCATCAACAATTACAGAGACTGACTATCCAGAGAGGAGGCTACACATTAGAGACCAGAATGAAGGAGCAAAGCCAAAAAGGAAGACCTGAAAGATGGGTTATTGCCTATGACACAGGATTCCCAAAATCTCTCACACAGGATAGGAAAGGATTTTGCTGGTAGATCTTACCTTGCTAAAACCACTCATGTAAACAGAGAGAAGACAATGAGATTCAGGATGCTTAAGTAAATAGGCGTTAAGGAAAAATGCAAAGACTATGTGATGGACAAAGGCCACTGACAATGGCAGCAAGTCATACTTCCTTTGGGTAGTCTGTTGAATACGCACTTCCAGGTTGGATAATTTTCTTTACAATAGCAGAATTGCCAAGCAAGCATGGGCATAAGTTTACAAACCAATTATTTCAAAAGACTAGTTGGAACTTTACAACAAAGGGGCATAGGACTGGAAAGAGATGCACCCAGGAGATTACGCAATGTTAGTATCATTTTAAGGTAAAGTCAGAGGAGAATAGCAAACAGAAGAGATACTTTTTGGTAAAAGAGAAAGCCACATTACTGCTGGAACTGAAAAATGAAGGGAACTTTCAAGAACAAAATTTTGGGATACTATTGGCCGAAGACCACAAACACCTTTTGGTGAGAGTTTTCTCACTTCCTTTGGCAAAAAGAATGCTTCATGCTTAAAAAATATCCTCTCTGCAATTGAATCATGCTGAGCTGATGGATGAATGTAATCGCACAAGCAAAAACAGTTTTTCCAAGTAAGACATGTCGGGTCCCATGCCCACATGCTCTTCGAACATCACTGGCAGAACCATGGATGGCAAGGGATGATCTTAAGGAACGAGGGGACCAATCCCACAACAATAACTTCTATACATTCAGTAGAAAAAAATGCATCAACGATTTCCTCTCTTCCACAAATATCCACATGCACTCATATGCTGATGACTCAACACTGCATTCATACACATCCTTCAGTTCTGCTCCTTCTCTCACTCAATCTGCATCATGTCTTGACACAACTTTCCCAAAAAACTTAGACCCAATGAACATACTTAGTATTACTATAACATCCACTCTTTCCTGGAAACCCCAGCTAAGTCTGCCTCTGAGAAACTGGGAGTCCTATTTATATATCTTTTCTTTTTTTTTTTTGAACAGATGCTCTATTTATATAAAGGACTGATTCATCATTATATTGCATACTGCTTTCACATGTGGGGTGGTTCTAGCTCTGCATCGTTACTTCACAGAGTTGAGGCAAAAGCAGTCCGACTCATAAACTCTCCCAAGCTAACTTCAAAACTTGACCCACTTGCCATTTGCCACAACGTAGGTTCACTTTCTCTCTTCTACAGGTATTATTTTGTGCCTTGAGAGCTGGTTGCTTGTGTCTCCATACTAATGGCTAGACCATGCAATACTCGGCAAGCTGCTGTGTCATGTGATTACTGTGTGGCCATAGGCATCTCAAATGGTGGGCTTGTTTGATAACTGTTTCTATCCCCACACCTCAAAGCTTTGGAACTCTCTACCTTAACACATCTTTCCCAATAACTATGACCTAGTGCATTTTAAAAGACAGGTTTTTTCACTTCCTTCAAAATTCATAAATACTTTCCCTTGTTTCTTTTTATCCTTTTCATAATCCTCTCTATATTTTAATTAAGGCCTAGCCTTGATGGGGACTTTTGTCCATAGCTGGAGCCTCCAATGTATATATAAAAAAAAAAAGTAGGGAGAATTCAAGAGATGGGGCCCCACAAGTATAAAACTCCATTTCCATATATTGTAAACAGATAATCACAGGTATAAACACACACATGCAGAGCATGACACAAACAATTAAATTAAGAGATACAGTTGAAGAATAATTTGCACTCCTTGAGATAAAGCAATCAAGGATTTTCATTAGCTAGTAAATGAAAGGTTTAGAAAAGTATAAGCATACAGGACCAGTACTTGCTAGCTAATAAAGACATTACAGAGATTACAGAGACACAAGAGGTTGACAATTATGTACTTACTGAAGGATCTACATCAAAAGTGAGTAATATCAAAATTATAAAGATTTAGTAATGCAGGTGGCTAATAGATGTAAATAAGTGATTATTTTTGGCTTTGTTAGATTATACACCTGAAAGGAAAAAAAGGGAAAAGGAGAAAATTCTTATTTAAAGATTACTAGAGACTATGGGACTGCCAGATTAAAAATTTCTGTGATAAAGGAAAGGAGAAAACCTGGTGGCTATAACCAAGACAAAGGGGCAACCAGTTACAGTTACATTTGACTTGGTGTCATCAAGCCAGGAAATACATAGGAAAACTACGAATCATATTTGCAAGGTGGAATTCAGTGAAAAATTCATCAGATGTGATAAATCAAAGGAGGAGAGGGAGAAAAGAAAAGAGCATAGTCAGAAGACAACTGGAAATATCACTTGTAGCAAGAAGATGCAGCAACCCTGCTAGCACAGGAGAGAGGGCAAGAGCATTAAGAGAAAGTAGTTTCATACTGAAATATATTCAAGTGTTGATGGATTACTTGTTAGTGGCAAAGAGCTATAATTCAAGGACTGTGTAAGGAAAAGGGCATCTGATATTGGTGGCTTCATGGAAATTAAGCTTACCAAAAAACTAAGTTCTCACCTGTTCTGCTTGGAAGGGTAAATGAGAGCAAGAATGGAAGAAGGCAAAGGAAGGTGAGGATTGGCTCTCTTAATAACTGATAAGGCTTAAGTTTCAAGAAATAGTAGAAGATTGACTATTCAGACAATACATAATGAGAAAAGTGACGTTAAGGAAGAAGAGCACAGAGATGTTAATACTATATAATCCTCCAAAGAACTGCAGTGGTCCAGAGCAAATATACAATGATAACAATGAAGTGGCAATGATGATGGTACATGAGGCAATGAAACACTCACTTTTTAGAGATGGTAAAGTAATGATAATCGGGGATTTCAATTATAAAGAGCTAAACTGGAAATTTGAATTCTCATGGTGATTGGAAGTCATGTTGTCATAAGTTTTTAGAATGCTTAATGAAAAATTTCTTATACCAACATATCAGGAAGCATGTCAGGATAAGAGGAACTGATACATCATCATCGCTAGATCTTATCTTCACACATACTAGCACTGATATTGAGAACTATATATACAATACACCAGTTGAAGGAAGTGATTGTGATGCTCAAGTTTGACTTTGTGGTAAACAAGCACATTAAAAGAACAGAAGTGGACAGGACATGAGGAAATATAATCACAGAAACTACATAAACCTCAGTCATTTCTATGGTAATGCTGATTGGAAAATGGAGTTCATTAGCAAGGAACCAGGGCTTTCTGAAGAAAGGGTCTATGAAATTTACAATCAAGAAGCAGAAACAGAGATACCTCAAACCCCCGATACTGAGAGAACAGTATGGAGGATTAAAGAATGTTTTAATTAAAGATGTCAAAAAGCAAAGGAGCTTCAAGATGTGCAGTGGCAAAGATACAGACAGTACTCCAACCAGCTAGCATTTGCAAGGCATAAGAAATTACGTTATGGGTTTAGCAGGATAAGAAAGAAGAAACAAACTGAAAAGAGTATTGTGGACAGGGCAGGTAAAAATCCAAAACTTTTCCATAAATTCATCAAAAGTCAGGTGTCAGTTAAAAAGCAGTTAATGAGGCTAAGAGATTCAGAGGGAAAAATTATATAGGATGATATACGGATATGTGAGAAACAAAAACAGGTTCAAAGGTGTTTTTACAGTGGAAGACTCCATCACCCCAACAAAAATGAGATGGAACAGTGAGAAGGTTTTGGAAATCACCGAGATATCTAGAAAAGATATTAACAGAATGCTAAAAGGACTTCACTTGTACAAAGCTCATGGTCCTAATGAAATTTCACAATTTGTGCTAAAGATGAGTCCAGACATGCTAGACACACACTTGAATCGCTGTTCAAGATGTCACTGGAGACAGGCAAAGTGGCAAGGGCAAACGTCGTGCCTATATATAAGAAAGGAGACTGGAAACAGGTACTGAACTACCAATTGGTCTCACTAACAGGTGTGGTGTGTAAGCTTCTGGAAAAGATTATTATAAAGCAAGAGCATGACTTTATAAAGAAGAAAGATTTCTTAAGTGAAAGACAGCATGGTTTTAAGGAAAGGTGGTCATGAGTAACTAACCTCTTACTGTTATATAAGATAGTGAGCTTAGTCCTGAACAAAAGGGAAGGCTGGGTGGACTGTTTGTGGATCTCCAGGTAGGAATATGGCAGACACTTTATCAATGGACAGAGATTATCTCAGTATAAGTGAACAAAGAAAATGTTAGAAGTGCCTTTTCTAAATATGTGGAGGTGACTATGTAAATGACAAGCCTGAAGGCATGGAATCCTTCCTGAATATGCTTGCAGATAATGAAAAGATCATGAAAGTGTAAAGCAGAGGATTGCATTTGCTAACAAGGGAACTTACACAAACTCCAAAATTGGTTGACACATGGTTGATGACATTCAACCCAAGCAAATGTAAAGTAATGAGGATGGGTCAAAGTGAAAGAAGGTCTCAATGTGATTATTATCAAGCTGAATTATACTTCAAGATTCTGTGTGTGAGACTTGGGAGTCGATATTGTCCCAAACCTGTCACCAGTTGAAAAAAAAAAAAGAGAATAACCTTTAAATATATGGATAATGAAATATTTTGCAAGCTATTCATGTCTACATAAGGCCAAAACCAGAATATGCTTGTAAAGTTTGGTCACCACACCTAAGGAACACAACAAACAAACAGAGAAGGTCCACAGGAAGGGAACAAAGATTGTACCAGAATTAAGAGAGATAACTTAGAGGGAAAGGCTTAAGGCTTGAAATTTACAAACTTGGAAGAGAAGAGAGTGAGGGGTGACCTGATCACAACCTCTGAGCTTGTAAAACATACCAACAATGAGGCCAGTGAATAGTTTTACAAGAAATGTAGGGAAAGATCAATCAAAAGACATAACATGATCTTAAGTAAGAATCTCGTTTAAAAAGATGTAGGATGTAAAGAAATACTTTTATAGCATACGAGTGGTGGATGGCTGGAACAGTGACTAGGGAGATGATTAATGTGTATGGCATACATAAATTTTATATTGTATCATCACTCAATCATGATCAAAATAATAATACAGATGGACTGAGATCAATAATGAGAACTTATTTCATGAGGTCTCTTCAAAATAAATCCATTAATCACTGTTTAAAATAGGGCATTCACGTATCAGGTGACTGATGACTTTATTTGTCTTTCTTTGTTGACTAGACTCATCTTTTCAGAAGGGGATGACATTATAAGGGAAAGAGAAAAAATAATAAGAGTCCAGAAGGTGAACTCAACCCTGCCAGGGGGTTTAATATCTGGCTTGTTGACATACTTTCTTCCTTCTGAACAAGAATGAAAGCTTTTTCTTCCTAGAAGAACTTCTCAGGACACCATAGTTAGTTATTGGTAGAAGAAAAATAACAACTTGAATAGAAACAAAGAAAATATTACTAAACATAAGGCAAGAGTGCAAAACCTGCATCCCTCCACTCTCTATACCATGGGGTAATTGAGATGTCACATCATGTTATCTGACTTCTGCAACTGTCCCATGCTGCCTTACATACAATAACCCCACCATAGTTGAATAACATGATTTGTTCCACAACTAAAACCTGACACTTAAAAGCCTTGATTTAAACATTAACTGTCAGATTCTTTTTGCAGAGACTACATACACATAATGATACCACAACAAATGTCATAATGAAACTGCCTAAATATCAAGAACTAATGGAAAAATTTTTTGGTGCAAGGAAAACTTCATCCTTATGTAAAAAGGAAGTGTATTAAAACACTATATAAACAAGGTGGTGATACCAGTGCTTTGAGAAACATGGCAAGACTAGGGTGTTTTTACCACTAGTTTACCAATACGCTCCCACCAACACATTTTTATTTCTCCACAGCTAAATTAAAGTTTATATCACTTGTTTCTTGGTTGTCTTATTACTCTTAAATGATATTCCTTCATTTCATAAAAGAGATTTTCCTTTAGCTTTACTTATTTTGATAATGAGCATATATATTGAAGTTTGGGAGACTAATTTGGCAAGAGCACTAAGGCAAAATAATATCAGTTTTCTTTGGCAATAAAGCTTTTTTCTTTAATAAATCAAACATTGTTCTTCTAACTCATTTAAACACACCTTAGACAATTTGGATGGCATACATTGGTACATTTCAGCTTATTTCAGCCAATATTGACTAATTTTTGGGTTTCGTCAAACTGAGAAAAATGTGTTACTGTGTGGTACTTGGCCATGTAAGAGCAAGTCTACAAGTTCTTTCAAGAAATGGAATACCAGAATGAAAAAGAATGAAAAAGGGAAAGGATATTGCCATCTATATAAATAACAATTTGGAATTTTGGATTCATATTACAGTATATTGGCCAACCAAGCCAATAATACATTTAACGTGATAAGGACAGCCTTCAGATTTTAAACCAAGCAATTAATACATTTAAAGTGATAAGGACAGCCTTCAGATTTTAAACAAGTAAAAAAAATGTGTACTGCATATGTCCTTCAGGAGACCATGTCTTGAATGAGGAAACTCTGTATGGGAAACATATATCCAAAAAATATATCGAGGCCCCTATGAATGTTCAACAGAGGTGCGATAAAACCACAAAATAAGCCAAAATTAGCAAAATTCATCAAAATAACCTAAGTGTATGCTATCCAAATTGCTTGTGTTGAAATTAAGCTGGTAAAACAACATTCAGTATAAAAAACAGGAGATCCACGGCCAAAGAAATAAAATTATATTACCTTGCTGCTCTCACCAGATTGGTCTCCAAACACAGACATACATCTTAAATAGCAAAATAATACAGTTAAAAGCTATATCTATCTTAAGAAATGAAAGGACATCATAAAATAATAAAACAATCAAGAAATAAAAGATATAGGCCTTAAAGTACTCAAGGAGATTTAAAGAACTTGTGTTAGGAGAATATTGGTAAGACAGCAGTAAACACTCAAAACAGCCTGGTTTTGACATGTTTCCCTAGGCAGTTGTGTCATCTCCTAGGTGATATAGAGTGTTTGTGTACACTCAGTTGTAATATTATTCCACCTTCTTCCAAATGTTTCCATTGCTTCTGAAGATGTTTATGCAGTTTCAATATGACTGTGATGTTATTACAAACACATTAGTTTATCAATGATCTTATTCGATATTTGTTATTATTGTAATCATATTTGAGTGAAGATACAATAACTGTTAGCCTAATTATTTATCTTACTTCAGTACATACTTCAATTCATACAGAGAAACACACATATAGTAAAATATAATCAACAACCAAGTGAAAATCACGACAGCTGTAGCACTCAAACTAACAGACTAAATTTTGTGTATGACCATTTGGCTTTGAAAGTTCATATTCAAGCAGCCCAAAATAAAAAATATTAAAGGTAACCCAAATGATGATCCCAGGCCTTAAACAAACACACACCACTCATAAGATGACTTTGTTAAGACTGAATAACTATTTTCATTGTTACTGCCCTGATTCAGCTCTTCAATATATGTTGCATAATAGTATCAAAGGTAAAAAAAAAAATGTGAACAAAAATTATCAACAAGGACTGTTATTGCAATTCTAATTTGTAAACTCAAAGTTGCTTTTCAAAAATAATACACCAATACATTCAGAACCTAGGTACAGTACTGGGGATGGTTAATGATGCTTATTTGTCAATAGAGAAGTAAATCATCAGTTTATAATTCAACAAAACCTTTCCAACTTGAAGTGCACTCTTCAAACAAAACTAAGAAATATATTTTGAATACATCTTACGATCAATGAACATACGTAAGATTATTACCTCTATTCCTAGGAAGAGGGGAGAAAGAATATTCTTTAATCCTTAAAATATATATTCTGTAATGACTAAATCACCGACAAAGCTATCAACCACAGTGTAATAGTAACTTAGTGACATTCACATCAATAATAAGGCTGGGCTGACTTCTGTCATCACTTTCCTAGTTTGTGATTCTTTGTGTGGATGTTTCTGTGTACATACTGAAGTAGGACAAATAATCAAACCCTTTAAAAATCATTGTACCATCACTGGACTATCAACACAATAATAGTAAGGATGAAACGAGATCAGTATGCACCAAAGTAGGATAAATAAACTAATTAACAATTATTGTATCACCACTCAACTACCAATACATTAATAGCAAGGATAGGATGAGAACAGTAATGATATACTAATATATACATATTACAACAAATGTCATAATGAAACTATATACACATCTCCAAAATCAATGGAAACATGTGGAATAAGGACTGTATCCTAATGTGAAAATCGCTCACCACTATCCTGCCAATATGCTCCCACATCCTAATGTGAAAAGAGCTTACCACCATCTTACCAATAGGCTCCCATGATTTTTTTTATTTTGCCCCGGTTAAGATAAGGCCTATATCACTTGTTTCTTTGTTCTTATGTTATTCTTTCAATCTATAAGAGAAACATAGTTCTAATTTCTACTCTCATGCTATTTAAGATGTATAACAGTGTTTGGAGGATTGATGTGGTGAGAGCAATGACGTGATCTTTGTTTTATCTTTGACAGTCTATGAGTCTTTTTTTTCTTTTTATCACATTGTTATACCAACTCATCTGAACATAAATTAGGCAAATAATGATGATGTACTCTACGGTATTCTGGTACACTCTAGCTAATTTTGGCATAATTCTGGGTTTTATCACATCACAGTAAAGAGACACTCACACAAAAGTTTAAGAAAAAAAACTAAAAATACTAGCATACAAAGGAATGAGGAGGCATACAAACGAAGTTTTAAGACAATAACAGATACATGTGAAATATTTATTCCTACTGAATTGGAAGTGCAGTCAGTTTGTACTGATAAAAAAGGAAATCGAGGTCAGGATTTTTTGTTATTCTATCATCTAAGGATTAAGCTTCCCATAGCAGACTTCTTCAACACCAGGATGGAGAAAGTGTGGAATAGCCAACCAAAATCAGAGATCGAGGCCTCATCTCAGAACTGTTTAAAAAAATCATCTTAATAAATGTTGGAACAAAGAACAAACATATCGTGACTTTTGATTACCTGCACTGGAATCTAATAAAATCAAAATATTCCTATCTAACCATGATGGTTCAAAGCCTGAAATCAATATCTAAAAATCTGGGCGAATTTTGGCTGCTACAGGAGGTCAGTCGAAGCTCTTCATTAAATCTGGTGAATTATACAAGTGTTCCACCTAGTTTTAAGCCAGTTTTCCCTGATCTTCCAAACCCCACAACTATTGCCTTATTTACCACACCATGAAGAAATAAGATCTCCTTCGCGATACGTCTCTTATTCTAAATACACTAAAGTATCACTGCAAAAGGATATCATTTATAATCCAATGGCAAAATAGTAGCGCCCCTGAACTGGCACTTAACCCACAGCTTGACATAGACAGTCGAGAATACGCCCCTTCTGCAGGCCACAGGAATGGGAAACACGTCTGTCAGTGGCATGATAACCCAGCCAAAATAATAATACAACCCTGTATAAGTGTGAAATAGAGTCTACATGAACTATATAGCATTCATATACAACCTACCTTTCTCTTAATGAAGAAAGTGGTAATATGAAGTTTCTAGCTCACAAAATTATCCCGGTATCTGGAGTTGAGACTATCCTCGCCCAACATAAACAAGACATATAGACGTTTATGAAACATCTGACAGTCGCACATGGCACCTAAAAATTTTGCCTCCATAATTAATTATGGTTGAGCTCACTATTATATGATCAATATAGAGTATATCTAATTATATAGTAAGGACCATATTATTCAGCATTGTTCATGTCAAGGATTTTTTAATGCATAACGAATGACAAATAACTTGCGATTGCATCACTACTGCCCTCTATACACATATGTTTATAAATTTCTTTACTCTATGCAGGGAAAATGTTCTAATTCTCTCATCAAATTCAAAGAAAAACTCATAAGAATTATTGTTCATAATCTTTGTCTTTTATGCTTTCTGATGTAGTAATCAATTTCTTTTGAAGAGCGAAATATTTTTCTCGGAGAAAAGTTCAGCAGAAAACCCAGAGAATTGTTTTTAATGTTGCACTCTATTTGTTTTCGAACCGAACAAATTTAGTAAACATATGAAAATGGCTTCCACAGAAAGGCCACTGCTCGAGACCAATGCCAAAGTTCAGAGTAAGTCTGTCTTATTCAGTATTTCAGTCAAATGGGATTATGACCAACACAGTCTGATAGCCGGACTGCCATCACCAAAGAGTAATTATGATAAAACGGACCATAAGGAAGTTTTCGGTTGATGATGTATGGGCCTGTCATATGTGCTGTCATGCTCAGCTGTGTTTACGTATGTGCCAGGAGCCTTTTTAATGTCATAGAGACAGTCTAATGCATATGAACGAGGAGTCAGCTTAGACGAAAAGAATGTCTTTAATTCCTTTCGAATTTGTGCCATTAAAGCCATATTTCATGTACTCCCTTCTTAGTAGTTATTTTGCCGACACGTCGGACCGTAGGAAAAATGATATTATACTTTCAAGCCTACCGTCTGCCCTGTGTCTAAAGGTTGGACGGCCTTTACGGTCAGATTTTCGTCATCCCTGAAGTCAATCGTACTCGTGTGACTGGATTACCATGGAGTAGTCTATGGTGTCCTTCTTCCCCAATAGCCTGAGCTGGGCCCAGGCAACTGGTTTAGTTCGTTAGACAATCTGTTGGAAGCTGCGACCTGAAGGCCCATGTAACCTAGGTGGTCTGGGACATTTTGTAAATTCTTGTCCGGGGCTTTCTTGAAAGCCTTTACCGAGCATTCCATGGCAAATTGGTGATTGGAGGCAATTTGTTAAAGATACTTGGGCCTTAGATTTTCACTCTTTTATGTACAATGCCTTTTAATTTTAGGGGTAGTATTTTCCAATATCACTATCACATTCAGTTTTTGTTTGTTTCTTAGCTCAGACCTTGTTCAGCTGTCTCTTGAAGGCTCTTGCAGTTGGTACACTTAGTACCTCCCATTGAATTATTTCAGTAATTTCCTGATCTTTATACAAATGAATATTTCCTAATGTTCATCTTTGAGTCTTCCTTGTAAATCTTACATTGGAGTCCTCTTGTGTCATTTCTTTTCATATTACTTATGCCAGATACTCTTGGGGCATGTTGTCATTTTAAAACCTTGTACATTTCAATTATATCATCTCTTAATCTTCAAAATCTGAGTTTAAGTAAAGCTAGGTGCTGCAGTCTTTCAGTGTACTTTGTCTTTACAGCCTGGTATCATTTATGTTGCCCTTCACTGTGCATTCTCTTAGCAGTAATATCTTTTCATACTCCAGTTTTAGCCTTATCATTACCATATAATTTTGATGCTTGACATGTCAAACAGTTTGGTCCTTAATATTAATAACCACATTTGTCTGGATGAAACTTAAGTTTTAACTTGGAGGTCAACCTGTTTTTATATTACCTATTGCAACAGTCTGGCTTGTCTGATAAATCTTTAAACATGTTTTTATCATCAGCCTAGAAAAACACCACACAATCACTAACAGTCAGATTTTGTTTTGATATATGTGACAAACAGTACAGGTTCAAGCTAATAATCTTAATGTGATTGTAATTAAGTTTTCACTCTTTTGTAAATGTGTTGGCAACTGTGCCCAGCTATTTAATATTAGCTATTAGTCACCATGAAATCATTCCATTTGGTTTAATATTATCAGTCATTGTGAAATTGAAATTTGTATCTAGCACAATTATATTTTGTACTCTCATTGTGCTATCAGTCAATTTGATAGCATTATAAGGACCACATTGGAAATAAGTATTTTATATAAATGTTATATTCTGTCCTTAGTAAAATATGTAAATATGTCAGTTGTCCCTGTATTTCACCCGTATAAATAATTAAGAAAAACACAAATAGTGATGCCTGTTTCCCTCTGGAATTCCACCAAGGGAGTGGCCACAGCAATAGAGTCTCACCCTGCTGAACCTAATAACCTTGCTTTTATTCACATTTAGTCTCAGCTTCCTCCTTTCATATACACTTCCAAACTCAGTCTCCAACTTCTGCAGTTTCTTATTTAAATCTGCCACCAGTGCTGTATCATCAGCAAACAATGACTCACTCACCTCCCAGGCCCTCTTCTCCCTTACAGACTGCATAGTAGCCCCCCCCCCCTCTCCAGGAATCTTGTATTTACCTCCCTCATCACCCTATCAATAAAATCAATAAACAGATTGGACAGCCATGGTGACATCATACAACCATACTGCAGACCACCCTTCACTTGAAACCAACCACTCTCCACTTGTCCTACTCGGACACATGCCTTACACCCTTGATAAAACCTCACTGCTTTTAGCAGCTTTCTTCCCACTCCATATATTCGTAAGACCTTCCACAAAGCATCTCTATCAACCTTATCATATGCCTTCTCCAAATCCATAAATGCCCTTTAAGTGACCTCAGGTAGCAGGAGTTGATGATGGTACAATAGCTTAATTCTAATCTTTTATATGACGTTCAGGTGATGGCCAGAGATAGTCAGGAAGGCCAGATGTTAAACCCTAGATAATAGATAGAAAAAGGACCCAGAATTATCGTGCATTTCTTTTTGTGCATCTTTTCTAGTGATGTTTCTGTGATGTGAATAAGGAAGAAGTCCAGTTGGGTAGGCATAGAAGGCGAGTTTGAGAAGGATAAAAGTTATGTAGATGTTCTTGATTTGAGATCCTGGAATTCCAGTGTCTTGAGAGGACAGAAAATGTAGAGGTAATAGTTTGGAGATTTGATATTTGTCATATGTACCGGCCACCAGGAAGATAGTTGTATTAAGTACAAGTAGGTCTGATATGTAGTTACTTTTCCGTATATGATATTAAGCAATAAATATTGGCTTTTGATACAAAATATTTGATGCCAATGTAAAGTAAATGAACATTTTCAACCACTATTTGATTGACCAAAGAATATTGGTATAATTACAGATGATGATGGAGGTGGTGGGAGAAACACAACAGCAACTACCACGACACTCACAACCACCACTGTCACCACAACAACAACTAGCACAGCATGGCAGATGGAAGTGCTCATGGAACGTCTTCGAAGCAAAGCTGGAGGATTTCGTTCTCTCCTGGAGTCAGCAAAAGGGATAAAGCAAGCCATATTGGTAAGAAGACAAATGTTACATATTTATCTAAAGAAATACTTTATAAGTATTGCTACCATTTAGATCATTTACGGTTTTAAGCCTTGAAATGAAATGAAATGAAACATTGATAACTCAGAAAATATACAAAGATTGACACCCAAGTTGAAATTCTACAATAGCACTCAAGGGGAATTGTAGTCCAAGCACTCTGTTACCATGAGCTGCATTGTTCCAGCAAGTCCAGCCAGTGCAGGCCCCTTATACCATAAGTTGTTATAATTGCTGTGCTGTGCAAGGACCAAGATGCAAATTTACATGACATGAGATGCCCTTAGGGATATCATTTTATTGTTTATACCCACTTGATACAGATTTGTTTAAGCTTTGTGTTTATTTCTCACCTACACTGCTATTTATTTCTGTGAACATCTGATTGAGATCTCACATGCAAAGGGTTAAATTCCATCTAATATCTCACAAAACAGAGAATTCATGAGGATTGAACCCCCTCCTTCTTTACCTTCACAAATGTATGGAGTTGGTCCTTGTTCTCTAGGATGAGTTGGTGATTGCCTAATCAAGGTGACTTTGCAGCCTTAACTGACATTGGAGCTGAGATATGTTTACAGCTGCATGTCCATTGAGATATCAGAAATGTATGATGAAACTTTTGGTGTGAGACCTACATTGGATTATGTCTTTCCTGATATCCTGGATGATGCTGAGTTGATATTTCAGTTTTTCAGTTTTTAACTTCTAGAAATGATGACTTCTTTTGTTTTTTGAACTGTTTTGTTTTGAAAATTTACTGAGCCTCCTTTCTGTCTTTTGTTTAAAAAATGATATTTGGGCCTGTTTCTTGGCTAGCAGCAAACTTCCTGAGTTGACATTATTCCTGCTTGGTTTTTATAAACTTCAGCCTTCTACTCCCAAGTCCTCTTCCATTGAGTATTTTTATTTTACATTTACAGTAAGATTAACTTGTAAGACAGTTGCTCATAGAACCTCTGAAACTATTTTGTTCATCTTGTGATGGAAGGGTCATTTGCCTTCAGTATTCTAGTTCATATTTTCTTATTGGACCTTTCTGACACAAGGATCTATGCTAACTGTTTACCCAGTTATTAGCATTGTCAGCTTTCAGGTAGTTATGGTCTCACTTCAGAATTTGCATGTGAACGAAGTCAGTCTTGATTATACTGTTTATTTTCAATGGAGTTTTAGTGGTTAACCACAATAAAGGAAGCAGATATGAATTGTTTAATACCCTTGAAAACTTTTGCACATTATTTAGTTGAATTTATGTCAGGTTTGAGGAGTTCCCTTCCTCCTTGGGTTATCGGCATAGTTAAGGTTTTCAGGGTTTGCTCTGGACCTATATCCTTTTTGCCAGTGCTCTTTATTCTGTGGTACTGGAAGTCCCCAACTTATTAATGGGTTATGTCCCTGGACCCTGTTTGGTAATTGAATAACTCATAAGTTGGAAAATATAAAGATATAATGATGATTCACATAAAATTAGATTAAATATCTATGCCTGCTTGTAAATACCTATACCCACTTGGTGTATCAGTTAGTGTTCCTGACCATGACACATTCATGGGCCACCCAGGGTTGAGTGCAAAGGTTCGAATCATGGTTGTGGCAGTCAGTCTATGACCAACCCAGCTGTTCATCCACCCATAGGGCTTGGTAGATAGAATGGGCACCTGCCTTAGGCAAGGGTGTATATATATATATATATATATCCCCTGGGGATAGGGGTGTAAGAATCCCCTGGGGATAGGGGTGTAAGAATCCCCTGGGGATAGGGGTGTAAGAATACTTCCCCCGTATTCCCTGCGTGTCGTAGAAGGCGACTAAAAGGGGCGG
>JAYMFT010039369.1:0-13122 GCA_038088735.1 Panulirus argus | reverse complement strand
CTTTTGTCCGTGACTGGAGCCTTCAAAAAAAAAAAAAAAAAAATCAAGGCCGGGCCCTAATTGAAATATAAAGGGAGTTGAGAACATAGTCTATTCATAACATATACACCAACAAACCCACATACTACTTGTTCTCTTTTATACGTATACCCTATTTTCCTCGTCAGAGAGGTCTTCTCATTCCTCAGTGCACTCAGAACTTTAGCCTCCTCACAACCCTATGGCTTACTCCAGTTTCCATGGTTCCAACTCCTACCATGTCCACTTGCAGGTATCTAAAACACTCCAACCAACCAGCCTGTCTCTTTCTCCCCTACTAACTCTATAACCTTCCTTTTATTTACATAACTCTCAAGTGTCTCTCTTCCTATACACTCTCCTAAACTCAGACACCAGCTTCTACAGTTTCTCACTATAGTATGCCACCAGAGCCGTGTCATCAGCAAACAGCAACCGATTCATCTCCCATACCCCCGTCCCCATCCCCACCAGACTGAAAACTTGACCATTTCTCCTTGACTCTTGCATTTCCCTCCCTCACCATCCCAATCATAAACAGATCAAACAGCCATGGCGGCATCACATACCCTAGCGGGAGACCCACCTTCGCAAGTAACAATTCACTTTCCTCTTTTCCTAACTCGCAGACACGCCGTTTTCTCTCGACAGAAAATGCTCACTGCTTCTAGCGTCTTTCTTCCAACACCATGTCTTCATAACGCCTTCCATGATGCATATCTGTCAACCTGCATGGCTGTCGCCAGATCCACATTTCTCACACAGATTTTTCAAACCAAACACCTGATCCACACATCCCCTAATCATCCCTCACACCACACTGTTCCTCCCCAGTCTGAATCATGCTCTGAACATGTCACCACCATCACACACCACTCTCCCATACGACTTCCTACGTACACTCAACAAACTTACACCTCTGTAATTCGAACATTTTACTTTTGTCATCCTTGCCTTTATACACTGGCAGTATACAGGCATTCTGCTAGTCCTCAGGCACTTCACACTCAGCCATACACACACACAATGAAAGTCCTAACTAACCAATCAACAACACAGCCACCACCATTTTGAGAAATTCAACTGCAATCCCATCCACTCCAGCCGCTTTCCTGCATTTTTTTAATTATGCTGGAGTCTCCAGTTACGGACAAATGTCCACATCAAGGCCGGCTTTAACTGAAATATACAGAGGTAAATGAAACGGAACAAGAAGAGAGAAGGAAAAGTATTCACGAATTTTGGAAGAAGTGAAAAACCTGTCCCTTAAAAAGCGCCAGGTCATTGGGAAAGACGTTAGAGGGTATAAAATTTTAAAGCTTTGAGGTACAGGAGAAGAAACGGTTATCAAACTGGCCCACCCTTGAGTTGCCAACGGGCATGCAGTATATCATGTGATGCAGCAGCTTGCCGAGTATTGCCCTCAGGGGCATAAACCAAAGTAATACCTATAAAAGAGGATAAGTGAACCAAGATTGCTGCGTAGGGCATGCGCTTTAAGTTTTGAAGTTAGCCTGGGAAAGTTGACGAGTCGGACCGCTTTCGACTCAACTCTGTCAAGTAAGGAGACAGAGCTTGAACCACCCCAAATGTGAGAGAAGTACTCCTTACAAGGACGAATCAATCCCTTGCATAAACGGAGTACCTGTTCGCAAGAAAAGAAATCTCGACATCTAAACAGGACTACCAGTTTCTTAGAGGCAGACTTGGCTATTTCATTACTGTAATTTTTCCAAGATAGTATGGACGTTACAGTAATCGCAAGTATGCTCATTCAGACAAGAAGTGTAATTACAGATCCGTCAAAGAAAAGAGGAAATTTGTGAGATATTTTCGATAAAGAGATGGCCAGAAACTGGGTCTTTGAAGCACTGAACCTAACCAGATTTCGTGTACCCCATAGAGATATTCTCTCTAATTCTGAGTTTACTGAGGAAGTTGTTTCGAGACGAGATGCAGATCGAGTAATAGAAAAAGGAGCAGAATTGAAGGATGTGGAGGAATGTAGCGTTGAGTCGTCAGTGCATGAATGCATTTGTTTTTTCGTAGAGGAAAGGATATCGTTGATAGAAATGAGAAAAAGTGTAGGAGACAGAACAGAACCTTGAGAGACACCGCTGTAGATGTAGAAAGACGAAGAGGCTGATCTATCAACAACCACGGTTAGAGTAAGCTAGATATGTGGGAGCAAAGTGAGGGAGGGAAGCCAAAAGAGGGGAGCTTACAAATAAGACTCCGATGCTACACTGTCAGACGGAAAAGGAAAGGAAAGGTAGAGCGACAAAAACTTTTTTAGCGATACCCTTAACTAAAGACCAGAAAGACAAATCAGTGGATGAAGATGACAGGTTACCGCACTTCCTTTGAATACAGGAACACTTTGCCTCACGGTTAATGTACCCGCATTGATTACGGCCGTGATAAATGCTGAATGGGAGTCAAGGAAGGATAATTATTCAAGCCAGATATGCCTGAACTCTTGCCTGAATGGCCTCAGAACAGGAACAGTTGAACATAGTTTGGAAGAAGTGGTCTTCTTGGAGGAAGTGGAGATAAATCTATACATTAATCTTGCGCAAAGCATTCACCACTTCTCTTTTCACCAAATCATTTGCTATGACTCTCGCTTCACATAACCCTACGTCCCAAACACGCCACATCTACCATCCTATCATGTAACACATTCAACAGCCCTCCAAAATACTCAGTCCATCTCCTTTGCATCTCTTCCATACCTGTTCCCACTTCTGATCTGTTCTCTTTACTGACGCTCCCGTTTGTTCCTTTGTTCACATTATTCATTATTCACCTCCTTTCAAAACATCTTATTCCTCCTGGAATTTGCTGACACCCTTTCACCCCAAATCTTATCTGCTCTCTTTTTCAGCCTCTGCACCTTCCCTTTAACCTCTTGTCTCTTCTTGTACATTTCCCAGTCCCTCGCACTCCTTTCCTCCAGGTAACGTCCATACAGTTTTCTTTTCTCCTTCACTTACAACCTAAGTTACTTATCCTACCATTCACTACTTTCTCACATACCTACACCCCACCTTCCGCGTGCCAACCACTTCTCTCGCGCATGTAAGCTCTGCTTCCCTTAATACCTCACATTCCACACCCACCCACCAACTTTTGTTTACTCTTACCTTTGGCCATTTCTGGTATCTCGAGACACAAGGCTCTTTCGTTTCCCGTCCATATAATTTCGTCTTTTCCTTGTCTCTGTAAACATTCATCCCCACCTTCACCATGAAGTGATCAGACATCCCCTCTTAGCATATTATATCTCAAGGTCTCTCTTTAACATTGCTATCAGTGATGACATAATCCAGCAATACTCTTTTACCAGTGACTTTACTCACTCTCGTATGAGTATAAAAGCCTCTCTTTTTAAACCAGGTATTCCCAGTCACCAGTCCTTTTTTTCAGCACACAACTCTATAAGCTGTTCATCACTTTCAGTTACAATGGGTACCCCATACCCTTCAATTATGCCTTCTACTGCCACATACCCATTCTTGCATTCAAATCACCCATCGCTATTACTCGATTCTTCGCATCAAAATTGTTGACACACTCACTCCGCTCCTCCGAAAACTCGCCTCTCTTCCTCACTCCTCTCGCTCTCAAGTGCATAAGCACTACCAATCACCTCTCTCTCCTAATCCACCTCTTCTTTTAGCCCACATCAGCCTGGGGCTCACTTCCTTGCTCTCTATCACACATTCTCACGACTTCTTCTGAAGCGCCACCCTTTCCTTTGCTCACACCCTCACCCTAACTCCAGACTCTGTTCCTACTACAACCCCAGACCTTTCTTCCCCCTTCAGCTTTGTTTCAATCATGGCCACAACATCCAGGTTCCTCTCTCTCTCTTCTTCTCATCTTATGTTACATCGGCGCACATTCAGACACCCCAGCCTGAGCCTTCGAAGGGGATGAGCGCTCCCCGCCTCGGCTCCTTCTTCTCTTTCATCTTTCAGAAAGTGAAATGCATGAAGGGCAGGGTTTCTGTTTCCCTGGGCCCACCCGTTTTAGTCGCCTTCTACGACACGCAGGGAATAGAAGGGTAGTATTCTTTCTCCCCTTTCCCCAGGGATACATATATACCCATGGAGTAGGAGAGAAAGAATATCGACCAGGCATCTCTTGCATGTAGTAGAAGGCGACCAAAAGGGGCGGGACAAGGAGGCTGGCGTTCCTCTCCTCCAATATTTGTCACTTCTAGAAAAAAAATGAGTAAAGCAAGTTTTTTTTCCCCTAGAAGGCACTGTTCCTGATGCTGTCTCCCAAAGGCGTGAAATTCGTGAAATTTAAGTGTGTGTGTGTGAGTGTGTGTGTTTTCTGCAGCTTCCAGTGTCTTTACCAAACAGTGATGATGCAAGCACAAACGGCCAGCAGGAACCCTCATCAGTTAAGTGTGAGTAAAAGAGTCTGAAAATAGGAAATACATTTGATGAAGCGGATCCCGGATTAATGACACCTGCTTCAAATGTGTCCCGGATAAGTGGGATTCCGTTTAAAACGACTCTGAATCCGTAGGAATTGTAATGGCTTTTGAATGATATTTAAAGCATCGGTTAGATATATATATATATATACTTATATATACTCGAACATATGGAATATATATATCTATTCAGGTAGATACGTACTGTGTGGAGGGAGAACGGTGAGCTGTTGTATTCCACGCATTGGAAAGTTGGTTATGCAAATCACTGGTGAGTGAGAGAGGTCACAGCAGAGGGTCCCCAACTCCGCCACCGCCGCCATGCTCCTGGCCGTCCGCAGCTCATGAACATTCATGAACGCGGTGGTATAGTGGCCACACATCGCCACACTCATGAAATGAAGACCCCCCTCCTCCTCCTCCTCCTCCCCCCCCTGCTCATGTACTCCTCTAGAAATGCTTTACGGTGCACAGATTCCTCTTGTTAATCACAGGATGTCTGGTCAGACTTGGGTGGCGTTCGTCCTCCGGGATCAAATGAGCTAATGGGGATACGTCGTTCCCAGGTCGGGTGCTTATAACTCTGGTCACAGTCCATACGGCATGGGAACATACAGATAAATGCTTGGATATTTGCCGTAAAAAATGGCCCCGAGAGGAAGCAACGACATGATCTGCGTTAACTGCACGTTCCGTGGACGAAAGAAGGAGGCGCGTTGTCCAGTGAGTGAATCAAGCCAAACGGCTCTCCTCAGTCCTCTCTTCCTTTTCAACTGTTGTCGAATTCCTCTCCCTCTGTTTCGCCCTCTTGCCCCCCTTTCTGTATGCACCTTTCTCCTGGAAATCCCTCCCTCGTCGTTTGCTCGATGCATATTCCAGGCACCTTCTTCCTCCTCTACACATTGTCCATTCAGAAGACCCTCTTCCTCCTCCTCCTCCTCCTCCTCCTCCTCTCCACCCACCCCACTTCCACCCTATACCTTGGCAGCACACAATGCACGAGACACGAGCCCCGACAAGAGACGCAGGGGTGTACGACAGCCCCAGAGCGGCGCGAGAACCACAGGAAAAGGGGCCGGGGGTGGGTGCGGGGGTTTTGGGGGGGACAGAAAGACGCGCCAGCAGACATCGAGACCAGCGGACGGACACCTACGCCTCGTGGCGTCGACGAGAGGCTTGGAGAGGAGGAGGAGGAGGAGGGGGGGGGTCGGGTCGCCGACGGAACCCAGAGTAAACAGAGGATTGGTCTTCGAGGGCACTCGTCTGCCACTTCACCGCCTCCTCCAAGTCTCCTCCAGGTGTCCTCCAGGAGCCTCTCCAAGTCACCTCGAGCTTCGTGAGGGGTCCCTGCCTCTTCCTCTGGGTTCCGCCGGCGCCGCCGCGCCCCTCCTCCTCCTCGTGGACCCCTCCTGAAGGCGCCTGGGTGGGACGGTCCGCGTCCTACAAGAGACGATGACGAACCAAGAAGAGTCCTAATGACAGGGAAAAAAAAAAATAAGATCTTTAAGCTCTGTTATGTCAAAATTTCTCCCGCTCGCGCGGAGAAACTTCCAACCTTCTCGCGATAGATGACAGAAAAAAAATTAAGTACCAGCACACGTCACAGGGGCAAACTGTTCTCTACTGCCTCCTTACAAGGGGAACGTCTGCCTCCTTTTGTGGCTCTGGGAGGAGAGTGAGTTTGTTGACGGAAAGGAGATGATGAGGACGTGGACAGAAGGGCCTAACTCTACCCCCCCCCCTGCCCTCGCCCACCCATCCACCACAACTACCCTACAGGGCGTGGGCGCAGGAGGCGCGCTTTTACACCCTCCAGGACATGCAGGGAGGAAGGGGCGTGAACACAGGAGGTCCCCAGACCCTCCGGGAATGTCTGAAGGGCGAGAGGGGGGAAAAGCACACGATCTCTCTCTTTCTCTCACTTGTAGCATATCTCCACCAAAAGCCAGTGGTGGCGAGGGTTTGGTGAAAATAGGAGTGTGCACTGTGGTAGCGCTCCCGCCTGTCACGCCGGGGACCAGGGTTCGAGTTCTGGCTGTTCGAAGCTTACGTGTTATATGGTAGCGAGCGTTCATATGCACTATGTATAATTCCAGCCTAAGCCAGATACCCATTGATACCCAAGCAACACAGGGAAGGATGAAAACTTGGTTGGATGTGGGCCGACTGCCACACCCAAGACTCGAGCCCTTGCGGGCCCGTTCTCACTCATGGTGTTTGTATGCGTGTGCTTGCGTGAGTGTGTATGCATGTGTATGTTTTAAAGAATGAAGACGTATATATGTATATGAATATATATCTGAGTAAACAGGCTATCTATATTTGTAATTATGGTGATAGTTGTGCTAGTAGTGATAGGAGTGGTGATAGAGGTGGTGGTAGCGGTGATGATGGTGGTAGTTGTGGTAACATTAGTGGCGACAGAGGTGGCGGTGGTGATAGTGGTAGCGGTAGTGATGGCGATAGTGTTGGTGATGGTGGTAGGAGCGGCAGTGGCGATGGTGGTGGTGGTCATATGACGTTGGTGAATCTGATGTCGGTGCTTGTGGTGATTGCGGTAGAGAGTGGTGAGTGCGGTATTGATGATGACAACAGTGAGTGCTGTAGCGGTGGTACGAGATAAAGTGCGTCATCACGGGCAACTCCACACACTCTATTGAGCCTCTGATTATATAACGTGACTTCCTTGATTTCGTATTTTTAAGGCAAGGTCTCCATGCCTGGCTACTCGATTCGAACGCCAAAAAATATTCTACTTTTATTCATGGCATCTTTTAATCCATTTAAGAATTCTGGACATAAATCAAATCTTTCCCTCCCTCCCCCCCCCCTCCTTTTTTTTAAGATTACAAAGAATATATCGTTTTTTTCATGAGACCCTGAACATGGGATAATTCTCAACTGACCCTGAATTAGGGTTATTGTAAATATATGGGGTTACTATGAATGAATAGTGTAATAGGCCCTAAATGGGATCACTAAATATATTTACAATAAGCCCGCAATGGGCGTCATAGGAAATAAATTTACAATAGGCCCTTAATGAGGGTCACTATAAATAAATGTACAATAGGTCCGACATGGTAGTTCACTATAAACAGTACTGTAATAGGCCCTACTTAGTGTCACTGTATATAAATCTGCAAGAAGCCTTAAACTGGGGTCAAAGTTTATAAATTTGCAAAAGTACTCTTGATGGGGGTCACTGTAAATAAATTCATAACACGAACTAAATGAAGGTCACTATAGATAAATTCTAAATTGGTCCTAAATAGGGGTTAATGTGAATAAATCTCTAATGGCTTCTGAACAAAGATCACGATAATACAAAAATTTTTTCTCTGCTGGGAAAGGGGGAGATCACAGTAAAAAAAAAAAGAAAAGGTCACATGTCTTCAGTGTAATTGCACTGTCATGTCGATGAAAACTCGACGCGTTTTCACTGCAGTGCGTCAAAGGACTCCAGACGCGCATCTGGCCTGACCACAGGTATTGACAGGTGGGTGACTTCATGGTCGACTATGTGATTTGGAAAAAACACTTCGAATTCCAGACAATATCGAGAGATTCTGTTACGACCCTGCCCATATCATGCAGAGAGTAAAGGCATTACTCCGGACCTGAAATATTTCACCTGGGACATGAAAACTTTACCTGGAGGCTGTAGGAAGCACCTTTGGACCTGAATACTCTCAACCTGGGACCTAGAAACATTACCTGGGACCTGAGGGTCTTGCCTAGGATCTACAGAGAACATCTGGGTCCTGAAGACTTTATCTTAGGACCTGAAGAAAGTACCTGGGTCCTGCAGACAACGTCTGGGATTTGTACCTGGGACTCGGATGGAGACCGAGAACGGAGTGCTGGAGATGCGTCGACTAAAACGTCGGTGGTGAAGAACGGACGAGGGGAATGGGGAGTGTGGGAGGTTTTCTGGGGAGATTGGGGAGTGTAAGGGGGTTGTATGGGGGTCTGGAGGAGAGAGGACATACGAGGAGGGTGGAAGGCATTGGTCAATGGATACCGATGGCGGAGGATATATATATATATCCTTCAGGTGGGGAGGAGGAGGAGGAGGAGTGGTGGTGCTGGGAGGAGGCCAGGTGTGTGGCGGGAGGCGAGGGAGGGTACGAGAGTCTAGTAGTGGGTAGGGAGTGTCAGGAGGAGGAGGAGGAGGAGGAGGAGGGAGAAGGTGAGGAGGAGGTGGGAGGAGGAGGAGGGTGTGCAGGATGGAGGTGCTGACAGGCAACACGGGAAGGGGTCGCCGGTGACATGTCAGCCCCGCTGTTGTCCGCGCTTTATGGCCTATAAACCCGACTCGGCCCCTGCGTGTGGAAGTGGCGTCTCATCTCCTCCAGCTCGTAAAGCCGATTCGATAAACAGTTGGCTAAACGCTTTAGCATTCCGGCCTTGTAAGATGCTGAACCCTCCTTCTTCCCTCCTGCACCACCTACCTACCTACTGTACCCTCCACTCCGGCGGTACCTCTACGACACGGTACACCGGCAGACGGACTCACCTAAAGGGGTACATGCGACTCTGGCAGACACAGTGGAGGAGGGTACTGGTCGCATCTCAGGTGGACTTGAGTCAATATACCAGTTCTCTATCGGCGATATAACTTGGTGGCACCTGTACCTGATCCCTAGTATCACTACCTGCACAGGCCCAAGGGAGTCCTTGTACCTGGCCCCCTGCTTCGTTATAATTTGGTCAGAATCCATTCAAACCTGGGTGAGTTTGTGACCTGAGTAGTACCTAGTAAATGTACATGGTATGTATAACTCATGAGTACACAGGAAGGACCTAGTTAATACCTGGTTGGTGACTAGGATCCAGTGAGTAAACGGTGAGTACTTGGTCACTCTCCTGACTAATCCTAGTCATAAAATATTCAGTCTTCTCTTTTGCATGTTTCATTCACGTAACTATTTTTTTCTTGACTTCATTCATTTCTCCCTTCGATCAACAAAGTCACAAAATATGTTACAACTCTAACGTTAAGAATCACAACCCCACATCAGGGAGCACAACCTCACAACATGAACTGTAAACTTGCAAGAATTACAACCCCACAACTGGAGCCAGAACCCCACCTTAACTTAAACTGTGAACCAAGAAGAACCGCAATTCTCAACCTCTGTCATGAACCACAACCCCCAACGTCCCATGAACTATACACTAAGATATCACTAACTATAGTCCCTCCTCCTCATAACCCCAGAGACTCCTTATCCCACAAAAACCATAACCCATGCACAGTTACATGTGAACGAAACGCAACCCCACAACCCAAGAATGGATCACAACCTCACTACACCAAGAACCCACCCATCTACACCCCAACTAGCTGATATTCAGGTTGGAGCCGTGAGGAACGGACTAACTTCTCTTAAAAGCTAATGTGGGTACAAGGTCACTCACGTCTAGTCAGCTACGTAGCAGACATTTTCACCCCTAATTTGGAGGTGACCTCCAAATTTCGTTGGAGGTTAAGCCATTTCTAGACTTTTTGGTGCGATTTTATGGGGGGGAGAGAGTAATGTTTGACAAGATAGTGAAGCCAACATAAAATGGTTAAAGTCGAATCAAGTACCGAACCAGTGAACCCTGAAACGAACCAATGAATCTTGTGTCGAACGAAGGAATATCCACCTAAATCAGTGACCGTTCATTTATATGAATAGTCCGATAGTGACTGTGAACGCGAACACAAGAACACGGAAATGAGAGTATTAGTGAAATAAGAACAAAACTAAATGACGAGGAACGACTGATGAACTTTTGGACCTGAACCAGACAGGCTTCATAAAACTATCATGAAACCTTTCGGTTAACCAAATGAACCAATAAAGCTTTCATAGATAAGTTTCTGTCAAATGCTAGCTGCTGGTAATGTGAGCCTGATGGGATTTGACCAATGTAGACCCCGCCGCTCATGGATGTGAGACGAAGGGTATTCGATTACTCGTAACCAAGCTAGTTAGAATCCTTTAGCTTCTTGAGCAAATAGGTTTCGACCCTTGAGCACGAAGGTACAACCCTTGGGTATGATGACGTGACCTTTGACCAAATCCCTGAAGGATGAAGGCAAAGGTCCCATTTCTCATCCCCACGGGTCACGCCGTCGTGCTCTAGGGCCGTACCGTCGTGCTCGACAGCTGCAGTGAAAGAGCTATAATCCCGCCTTGAGGAGGCGGCCCAAGATTTCATAGCAAAACGATAAGGCTTCGTGATTTATCCCAAACATAATCACACTGCGGAGCCCCCTGACCTCTCTTACACACGCTATACCAGTCTCCGAGAAAAATGTTGCTCAGCATCTTGGAGCATGTATTAATATTCCTAAGACTGGCATCATCACGCTGCGAGGCTGTCGATATGTGGCATTAGCTGGAGAGGTACAAGTTTCAGCTAAGTCATTCATGGCTTCGTCTCTCTCTCTCTCTCTCTCTCTGGATTACTTATCTCCCTCATCTCCCAAGCAGTTAAAGCTGTCTCGAACCTCGTGTCCGGCATCCATGCGCGAGCCACAGTCGTTCGATTGACAATTAGCTTTTTTTTTTTGCAGGCAAGCATCCGAATCAGCTGTGTCATGTTGACCTGTTTGAGAGGGGGTGGGGTGTGGGTGGGGGCGCTTGTGTCGGCGATTTTATCTCGGTTCCTCCAACGTCCAAGTTGAGTCGGTCGTGGAGGCTCTAAAGTAAATACAATTCAGCAACACCTTCAAGACCACATGTCCGGTGGGGGGACATGTTTCACCCGTTTCACTGAATGAAATTCAACCACAAAATGGAATCTGAAAAGCTTGCTGCAGTGAAAAAGAAAAAAAGAAATAATCCCCACATTCTCGCTACGAGACACTGATTTAAAACACTTGCCATTACTAATCCACATACTATGAGGGGACAACATAGTACAGCCATTAGAAAAGGAGTTCATTGAGGTTTATACATGTATGAGGCAAATTACTGAGGTGGGCAGAGGTCCCTACGTATGCACTCACGTCACAATGTTGGGTCACAACCCGTACATATGAACGCTGGAGTAATATTATGTATGAGTCACGTTACAGAGGTGGGGCCATTCGGTTATTTCACTGCTGCAGGTAAAACCAGGATGTTAGGGATGGAATAGAATCACTGACGTCGGGGAGGAGCAATGCGGTTTTGCGAGAGGGTAAATTGTGTGTTCATGGGGTGTTTACTTTGAAGAAATTGTGTGACAAATACCGGAAGAAAAATAGTTGATTATTTTTTGGCTTTTGTGGCTCTATGATGGGGTTGACGGAGAGGCCTTGTGGAAGGTGCCAAGAATATATGGGCTGAAGGGTTCCCGGTTCCCGATGAAGGTGGATGTGCCCCAAGGATGTGTGATGTCACCGTGGCTGTTTAATCTGTTCATGGACTGGGCGATGAGGAGGGTGAACCCGTGGGTCTTAGAGCGAAGGGTGGGGCTACTGTGTGCTCATGGTGATGAGGGGGAAACGTGGGAGGTGAACATATTGCTGTTTGCAGATGACACAGTTCCGATGGCAAGCTCCAAGCCATTAATATCTCACGACGGGGTAACTCTAGCAACGTAAAGTAGCATCTCCTGATGGGGTAACTCTAGCCACGCAGCATCTCATGAAAAGGTAATACTAGTCTTGTAGTACCTCACGACGGGGTAACTCCAGACATGTAGAATCTCATGACGGGGTAACTCTTGCCATGTCTCGTCCAACGCACCAAAATGCCAAACAAGCCCTGATCGCCTCATGATTTGGAAACATTTCCAGTACTCCTCACCTCCAGGATGGCTTCAGTCGCGCCTTCGTCCAGCTGTTAACGCTTTAGGGTCATCCATAAACGACAATCTCCCTGGGAATCAAAACATCCTTAAACTAGCTGGAAATAATTGGCTCTTCCCTTCCCCCAACCCCTTCCCCCACACAGCAGTTGTCGCTGTCTTACATCCTCCCAATCGCTTATCCCTCACAGGATCCGTGTTCGGCCCGGTAGGGAATACTGTCCTCACATCGGGGCCTGAGCGAGGCAGGTCGGTCCTCTTCCCTGGCCCGTCTTGGCCAAAATCCTATCCCAAGCTTAATCAACGATCCTGTTCCCCCCCCCACCCCCACCCCAGTTCCTAGAGTCTCCTCCTCAACGCCTCGTGTTCATGGCTTGGTATCCTCTCTCCTTCCTTATTTTTATCGCTCCTCTTGACTGCCACTGCTCGCCAGGCACTCCAGCCCCATTATCCTCCACTTTTGCCCGAAACCCAAACACGCTACCCGCTGTTCCGCACGTCACTGGCGAGCTGTTCGAAATCCACCCGCCCACCCAACCTCCGTGTACATGAACTTCACTCTGTCCCTCATCTTTTGTTCCCAGCGCCTCCCATCTGTGGAACTCCCCTCCCTGGGCATGTTTTTCCTCCAGTCTACATGTAAGCTGCCGCGTTTTAAAAGCACACTATACACACGTCTCCAGCTGTCTCGTCTCCTATAAAGTGTAAGTTGAGATTTGCTCCTGAAAAGATGCAGTGTCAGAGCAGAGCCACCACCGCCTTGCAAGTAGCTTTTCTATCCCCTGGCTATTTCTCACCAGTAAGAAAGAATATATATATATATATATATATATATATATATATATATATATATATATATATAT
>JAYMFT010039358.1:350-15676 GCA_038088735.1 Panulirus argus | reverse complement strand
CACGTATGGACATCTCTGGCAGATGGTTTATTGATTATATATACATTGTGTTTTAACTATGACCCTAAACCACTGTATAAATCAAGAGGACATGTAATTTGTTGCTGATTGGACAAAACCCACGAGACTAGTGGCACTAAAGCCACCTGAATGCTACCATAACTTCCCACGAAATTCTTTTGTTTGACAAGACCACAAATGTCCTCACGAAACATATCCCATCCTAAGTATCGTCTCTCACATGTTACTAATTCGCAATGAATTTCTGAGACTTTCGTGTCATAATAACCTCTTCAAAGTCGTTCCTGTGATATATAAGTAATGTTCCCACTGCGGCAAATCCGCACACGTGCCGGCAAATATTATTCGTATATAAAAAAAAATGCTTTTGTTTTTCGAGTGGGTACGTAAAGCAATTTTTTTTTTCCTTTTTTTTTTTTGGCTTTCATATTGAAAACCCAGCCAGCACGTTTTGCGTTAACGGCCTTTACATACATACGTTTTCACGGACTCTGCCCATTGAATGGATACAGAACTGTTGCTTCATACTTTAGCGTATATATTTTTTTACGACTCTCCTGCGTATGTCGAGTGACAGCAGATTGGGGAAGATGAAACGACAGCTATTCTCCCCAAAAACGGTTCACGAATTTATGTTCATATCTGAGGAATAAAGCAAAATACATCTTTATTTTCCAACTACAAATTAACGATAAGAGAAGAAGTAATCGTTTCCTTGCTATATTCAGATCATGTCACACCCAAAGAGTCTTCAAGACCTTATCAAACATATTCATAAACTTCTTAACGCATTTTGAGCGTCAGTGGGATTCGAACGGGCTACTTTTGCACAGAATTCCTGTCACCAATCGGGGTACTATGAGAGAGCTTAATCCTCGTTTTGCATTGAAAGTTAAATAACTTAATCTTATATTTCAAGAGCCACTAAAGCACTTAAGATTTCTTCGGGGTCATATCAGGGGATGGAAAGCTACAATTTCATTATTTCTTTAACGAATGTGTTTCTGCCTCGAAAATTTTCCCCTGAAAGACACCTCGAGAGAGAGAGAGAGAGAGAGAGAGAGAGAGAGAGAGAGAGAGAGAGAGAGAGAGAGAGAGGCGCGTTGCCTTCTCTCATATTCACTGCATCGTCCTTGTTCGGTCCGGTGCTTGACCGTGTCAGTCCTAAGTCATACGAGGTGCTTTCTTGACTTGAGACTACGTGTGAAAAAGCACCAGGAAGCATTACCGGGAAATCAGATGCGGGTTACAAAAAAGTAAGAAGAAAAAAAAGTGCAATACGTAATGCGATTGCCTAATTTTTTTTTTTTTCCCGCATCGGGAATTTTGATTTCCTATGTTACCGTGACGCAAATTTCGACACGTACCTCTTTAAAAACTCATATAAAAAAAGGGAATGTTTTGTGACAGTAATTCCCTCCCCCCAAAAAAAAGACTTCCTCACTCTCTCTCCCCCATTGTGCCTTCTGGCATTTTGCTTTTGTTATGAAAACATTTTGATAAACCTACGTGACATATTTACTATTATCATTATACAAACCTAGGATCCCCCTTATATGGGGGGTCCAACAGTTTCAAGGTTGCACTCCATGCAGGAGCAGGGGAATGATGACCTCCTTTTGAGTCAGAAAGTCCCCGACAAAAGTGTACTCCTTTCCACCCACTGGCGATAATGCAGCCGTGAAACCGCTTAGAGGCGGTGTCCGATAGCATACACACACACACATATATATATGAATTGGTGCTACCGGGCTCCACCCTCTTATGGTTACACTACAAGTGAAAAGCCACCATCGGAGAGGCTGTGTCTCGTCGAGGAACTTCCCGACCTAAAAAGGGGTCCAACCTTTGCTTCTGATCGTAGCGCAGCCTCGAAGGCTGTAGAAGCCCCGTAACTAACCACCAACCCTAGAATATAAACAACAATAATCCTTGTTGCCCACTTCAACAGCCTATTTCTACCAGATTCCCCTTCACCCCAACCGCCCAGTGAAAAGACCACACTGGCCGAAAAATAGAATGGTTTCACTCTAGTGACCCGATGGGCATTAAACATCAAACCAACGCTGAATTCAGCCATAAACTCCACTTCACCAAACGTGCGTCCGTATGAAACCAGCCCCCGTGACATACACGAGTTACACATTCTCGTCTACTCTCTCTCTGGACTCCGCCGCTCATCCATCACCTTCAGCGTTGACGGAACACACCACAGGGCTCTTCATGCAACCAGCCACACTGAGGACGCTGTACACATTCCTCGGCTGCAGCTGCGCCCACTCCACCTAAAACAAACACACCTCAACACACTCTTCGACCTGTGGTGTGTCTCCCGGTGGACTAGGCATGCTTCCCGAGCTCGGCGGGAGCCTCACAGAAAGGGGAATCTTCTGGGGTAAAACGCTAAGGTCAGTTTACATATACCGACTGTATATATGACATGTAAGATAATCACGGTGGATAAATACATAAACTGGATTTAGCAAAGTACTTCTTTCTACCACTCCAGAAAACGTAAAATCAGGAACGCGAGATTGAATTCAGCCCCGAGCGAGCTCGTCTGTTGTGTGTACCACACCATCGAGTATGGAAACTGCACACACCTCGGCTTGCCCAGCGGTGAAATGCATCACGAGGAGAGGAAGGGGGTCAGGTAATGCTAGCCATCAGGGATACGAGGCTGTGTGGTGGCCAGGTGTGTGTGTGTGTGTGGAAGGTATATCCATTACTCCAAATGCCAGGTGTGAGCAGGCTTGCACGCTATCCGGAGGGCCGACTGGCTGGCTAGGCTGGCCGATGCATGGTCAGGTGTGTGGAAGCTGTGGGGATTAGGAGTAATGTCAGGTGTCTGAAGGGACTGAAACCCTCTGCTCGCACACCTAGTCTCACGTGAGTGTGTTGTGCAGGCGAGTGTGTGTATATGTGTGTGTGTGAGTGTGTGTGAGTGTGTGGGGTATGCAGGTGAGTGTGTATGGGTGAGGTGAGTGCGTGCGAAGGGCACGAGTCTGAGGAAGAAAGGTACGTAAGTGCGTGGGAATGGAACGGTGAGTGTGGAAGAGAGAAGAGTAAGTAAGTAAATAAGTAAGTGTGTGGAAAGGTGATGTGGAACAGGGGTAAGTATGTTGGTCAACAGTGAGTCTTTGAATAGGTAATGTGATGAGCCTGTGAATAAGTGTGTGAGATAGGTAGGCGAGTGCGTGAGACAGGTGAGTATATGTGTGGGACAGATGAGTGTGTTGAGCTGGTGAGTATGACCGAGATAAGTATGTGAGAGAAAGATGAATGGGAAGAAAATTAGCATTTTGTAAATCAATGACTTAATGAGTAACAGTGTGTAAGTATGAATACTTCAGACTAATACGAGTCTATGAGATAAGTATAAGTGCAGATAATAAGAACACATTTAAGTGTTCATCACCTTACCAATCATATATCGAATCCTACTTACAATTTTGGCACATTGGGCTGGTTTTCTTTACAGATGACGACGCTTTAAAGAAAGAAAAAAAAAAAAAAATTACGATAGATTGTTTTTGCCATAAATCCGACCGACGGCTCCGTTATGCAATGATATTAAGGAGGCCTATCATGGCCCGACAAATGACCACTACAAACCTAATAAAAAAAAAAAAACACTACCAAACTGCAATGGCTGGAAATAGTCTGGCCGCTTCGCGCTGCCACGCGAGACTCAATTTATTTAGCAATTTGGAATAAAACCCGTGAAATTTAGTGGCGCTGTTTGGGGGTCACTAGCTTCGTACGTCGGGGGGGGATCCGGGTGACGAATGGTCTTCTCCAGTGGGGGGGGGACAGCAGTGGGTCCAGGGGGGGCAGCAGTGGGCCCGGGGGGGGGGAGGATGCATTATACCCACAGTGGGCAGTGTGGTCTGGAAGCCATTGGGCGAGTCGAGGGTAATCCCATGGAAAGTCATGGGTTGAGGGCTGGGACGTCATTATCCACTGAGAAGCCATGGGTGAGCACTGGGACTCCATTATCCACTGGGATAATCCCACAGGAAGCCTTGGGTTAAGGCCTGGGACGTCGTCGTCATCCCCTAGGAAGCAATGGATGATCCCTGGGACACCAGGGGTTCCTTCTCTCTCTCTCTCTCTCTCTCTCTCAGCAGAGTCATGGGCACCGTGGGAGGTTGATCACATGTTCCACGCAGTCATATATATTATACTTCATCATGCCTCTAGCATGTCCGGCAGCTGTAACGGTCGTTTCACATGATATAACATTAACACGTCTGTGCACTGTTTGCAAGATCGGCATGCTGGGTTTGCTGTTGGAAGCTATGTGAGACTGATCATCTAGCTCGCCTCAATTCGGGAGCTTATATATGTATATGCAAGTGACAAAGTCTGAAATGGTGGTGCTATTTATCTCTTCTCTTTATACGGTACGATTCTAGGTGTAGCCACACACACACACACACACACACACACACAACAGGGCTGCTCCTAATCCCGTCCAATGACCTTGGAAGACGTGATACAAAATCCTGGAAATCCACAATATCTGGACGCTATTTATGAACTGGAACACCATCAGATGTCCTACTTGTCCTAAGTTTTTACGACCGCTGACTCTGTGTTACAGTGAGGCTTCGTTGAACATCGTTCCGAGTTCGTTACGCATACGAGGCCTCGTTGAGCATTGTTACGCAAGGGTATAGAGGCGTATAGAGTAGAAATAACGCAGCCTCGAAGCTCAGCAACTTAGAAGATGATAGTGATATGTCGGGCAACTGAAATTTCCCAACGACATATTGCAAACATATTAGGAAAAAGAATCCTCTCGCTAAATGTACTGGAAGTAGTTGTTATACGACAGATACGGAATATAACTAATAACAAATAGATTTTCTTTGTTTTCCAAGAGGCCGGAGCCAGCCGCCTGTGACCTCCGTAAGCGTTAGGAGGATTTTTACCCAATTCCCTCCCCAGTGATACGTGGACTACAATATTCCCATTTTCTTTCGGTGCTACGTTACGTGGATACAATGACCGATGCGCGTGAGAGAGAGAGAGAGAGAGAGAGAGAGAGAGAGAGAGAGAGAGAGAGAGAGAGAAGCCCCTCCATAAGCGCGGGAGACCGTGTCTCACGCCCAACACGCTGTGGTACGGGATGAGAGAGACGTGTGTACGAGTTGAGAGAGATTGAGAGACTCTTTTCCCACTCGACTCACTCCCATGGGGATAGAGAACAGAGGGTAGAATAAGGGGATAGTCTGGCAATAAGGAAATAGTCAAGATATCTCGACTGTAAATAGTTGAAGGACAAATATCGAGCGTAGGCAAGAGGGACGCCTCGGACTGCCGTTACCTCGAGTCGAAAGAAGAAAAAAAAATCGAGAGGCGTCAAGCGCAGAAGGGGAATGAGGCGCTCACCCTGCGGTAAATAGAAATATCGACTTCTATTACCGGATTCTTAATATTGGCTCTAGCAGCTAGACGTATGACGGGTACGAGGAAGACAGCGAGGGGGGAAATAAATGACCCAGAGACTTCCCACTAAATTTCAGGTGTTGTGTGTCGTATATCATCTTCGAGAGAGAGAGAGAGAGAGAGAGAGAGGGGAAGGAGGAGACTCCATCTTTAAGTCTCTGAATGACTTAGGTTGTGCCCAAGTTCTGGTTGCTTTATCATAAGTCTTGGCTGGTTGGGTGGACGTACGTGACTTGTGTTTATGGTTGCATCATGACTGAGGCCGCCTCAAAATTTGGTTAGGTGTGCTTGTGCATGGTTCAGACTGTGTATGACTTTGGATGTGCAAATGATCACGACGACTTGGGAGGGGTAGATTTGAGTCGTATGTAAAGTATTTTTGGTTGCGTGTAACTTGTGCTGAGTGGAAAGTTGAAAAGCGCATTAACTTAGGATTCCACCAACTAGTTCGGGTTCTGTGGAATACGGTTGCGACAGGGGTCTTGGGTGTCTGGAACCTTCGTGCTCAAGGGTCGTACCGTCGTCGTGCTCAGGGGTCGTACCGTCGTCGTGCTCAGGGGTCATACCGTCGTCGGTCTCAAGGGTCGTACCGTCATCGTGCTCAGGGGTCGTACCGTCGTCGTGCTCAGGGGTCGTACCGTCGTCGTGCTCAAGGATCGTACCGTCGTGCTGCAGGAACAACACCCATTCGTACCCACGGACGGTACATACTCAAAATATCGTTCAGTCAATAGTCGAAAGGTCTTACAGTGATCCCATAATGTCCTTAAGTATACCACAATTCGAGTTTGTGGCTAATTTCGGCATTTCCAAACTCTAGCATTGGCCCAAGGAGTAATATTTGGTTACCATCCTCACCAAACCAATCCTGGTTTCACCTGAATCAATCTTTCTTCATCTCGTATATACGTGGCTCACTGCGTGAATGAAAATGTGGGGAGAGAAAAATATATATATATATGTAGCCAGTCAAACTCATAGGCTTTCAACACACATCATATTTTTCACTGTGAGATAAAAGTAGGGACAGAAAAATTTAGTTGCATTTCGCATACGGACGATGAGTGAACACTTACATTGGAGAGGACAAAAAAGTGACAGTTTTTCTTCAGTATTAAGTGTTTAGTGCGATGATCTGACTGAGGAAGTAAAAATGTCGAGAATTTCAATCTCATTTTTTTTGTTATAAGCGAATATTGAAAAAGCCATTCACGACGCGATGAAAATATGATTAAAAGTGGTATTTGCAGACTGTCGCAGTGATGGATGGCGTCCCGAGTGCAAAAGAGAAAGTGTAACTCTGATATGTCTGGGGGGTCTGGTATCAAATGGGTGTCTATTGGGGCGGTGCTGAAGACTGGGATGGAAGAGTGGACATATTTCTTAACTGTCGGGTCATTTTGGTGGGTATATGTTTTGTCATTGTCGTGTTTGTTGGTGGTAGGGTTGATCTGTGTGTGTGTGTGTGTGTGTGTGTGTGTGTGTGTATAATTTTCTTCTTGCCCCGTACATATTTAAAGTATTTTCTACGGACTGAATTTCTTCCTCAGAGTCTCATTGCAATCTTATACATACATTTCTTGACCCAGTGTATTACTATCTAATTTAAATTTCCTGTTATGTATTTCTCTAACGCTAAATTAAGCCGTTAATTTCTTTGTTCACTCGACCTGACAAAGGTCTTGTACCATTACGTTTATCTCTTAAATGGAACATTGTATCTCTCACTGAGAGGTATTTTACATTAACAGCTGTTCCACATCTCTTCCATTTTCTGCATGTCTAGAAGCGTAGCATAAATTAGCTTTACTTAACCTTCTGGCGCGTTCTATTAATTTCTACAATCTATTAGAACTGAAATTAAGAAGGCAATTCACAGTGACTCGGATGGCGTTACGAGTACTGTTGTCTAGCTTAACAACCGACCTCACAGAAGCAAATTACACCTATGTCTGTGGTTGTTAACACCAGGGTTTTGCAGGTTGTTTGGGACCATTTAACACCTGCTTGTCTCGCAGGGCACGAAATGGGTATGCCTGAAGGTACAGTATCAGTCCCGACGGTGTTCTGTGGGTTTTTGAGAGCTTTCCGGCCATGAAAGCTGAAGAAACGGGTCAACGTTGTGTGAATGAATATAGGTGGAAATGAAGTTTCCGCGGACGACGCTCTGTGGCGCGAGGTGGGTTGGGAGCCAAAGGAATTACAGGGAGAGGAGGTGTGGCAATCTGTCTGATGGAGAGGACTGACCAGGGTGTGATGAATTGCTTGGCAAGGGGGAAGTGGTCGTGCGAAAGATGGAGGCAAGAAGGAGGTGACCAAGAGGAAGGAGGAAAGAGATGGAGTGAAAGAAAGGCTTTTTGGGAAACATGAAAGTGAACATTCAGAAGGGGGTGATAGTGCATGGGATGGAACAAACTGGACAAAAACGGTATATGGGAGGCGACGTTGTGTCACTGGGTTGAAGAATTGGTTATGAAGCGGTCAAGATAAACCACAGAACGACTCAGAGTCTACGGGCAATGGCTTTTGATGGTAAGCCAAAGCTTCGGTACACTTACAGCTAGAAATTGGATGTGTGTGTGTAAACGAGGTCATTTTTCGTCTGTTCCTGACGTTGCCTCTTAGCAATTTGGTTACACAACGTAAGGAAACTTACGCGTTTGCTGGAGACAGTCAACCGACGGGCCAAAAACAGAAAAAACCTTTAACTGTGAGAGGAAGATACTTGTGTATTGACAGAACAGTGGACGAATGTATGTATTTAGCACAAAAAATAAAAATGAAAAAGGAATCAGAAATTGTAAGTGCTTCAGAAGTATCGGTTCCGAATTAATGTGCCAGTGAGGCAGCGAGGCGTCTGGCAACTCACTACCCTAAGCCAGTGTGCGTGGGAGCCCGATAAAACTTGTCACAGCTCTCCCAGGGCCCGCTGGCAAAACACAAAGTGCATTTTAAGATATGGTTCCGTGACCGATTTGCCAGTCAGTCGGCGTGGTAGACTCCTGTGTCGTGTGTGGCCTCTAATTCCTTCGGAAGTTTTGAATTTTCATATATTATACTGAGAGCTCAGTCCATTGAAACTTCATTAAACCAGCGAGCCCTTTAGCGTATGGGCTATTAGATAATCTCTTTATTTCGTTAGCGTGTTACGTAAAAAGGAAATAAATACCGGAGTGCCTCCCCTCCTCTCTACTCACGAGCCTCAAGTTACGAAAGAAAACGTTGATATAAGAATCCCATCCTGTGGGTCTCCTCCTCCTTCTTCTTTTCCTGCTTCCGTAACCAATTTTCCAGAATTATTCTTCCCGAGTTTTATAGACCCTGAGTCCATGACAACTTCTTGGGGAAGTTTTGACATGAAGCCAAGTTCTCCTGCCCTTCGTAACGCTTTCGCCCTGATATTATATATATATATATATATATATATATATATATATTATATACCCACTGTACGCGAATACTTAACTTCTACAACTAGCGCAAGTTAGACTACAAATGCCAAGGTTCGATAATATGCTGAGTTGTCATACGACAACTTTTTTTTATATATACTAGATGTCATATACATTATAATGTGATGGAATTCTCTTCCTTCTTCCGTCTTTCCCTTCTCTTACAGGCTTTCCAATTTTATGAGACAGGTCTACGAATGCCCCAGGAGCTCATAATTCCCTGTAGTATTCTTTGTGAGTTACTCAATACCCAACCTTACCAACTCAAATGGCTGCAAATGGGACCATACTTTTGATCTTCTCACATCGGCTATTAAAAAGAAATGTAAAATAGCAATAAAAAGAAAAGAGGTGCTTTTGCACTACTTGGTTATTTAGGTTTTCAGAAACGAATCTCAACAAGGGGTTCATCATGCCATTGTTATCCCCAGCTTCAACAGAGCTTCTAAATTTGAAGGTAATTATCTCGATAAATCTGTGTCACCTGGTGTTAGAGGCCTTACTGCGTGAACGTCCGAGCGGTAATGTAACATGATGAAAGGGACCCTAAAGGTCCTCATCATTTGAGAGTCTTAAATGACTCCTTTACACTGATTCCGCAAAGGGCACTTAGCGCATGACGGCGCAGTAATGGCATAATTATAGTAATTTACTCGTGTGACTGAGGAGCAGAATAGTTCCTTATGTGTGACTGTTATGATGGCAAAAGAAATATATATTTCCTGCCGTTGCAGAGACAACAACTGCAAGCCTGTAAATGACAAATGAAGGAGACGGTCGTTACAAGAAACTAGAACGATGAAAATGGATCTTCAGTTGCAACAAACGAACGTTACTTAATGACACAAGGTCTGGGTTACCTGCTGGTCTGGTGCTACGCTACAAATAAGTAACTTGCGAGTTTCCCATTCTCCTTTTCACTCGTGTGCCTTCGTGTGTTCTGAGCATATTAGTTTCCTTGTTCCTCTCTCGTGAAACTATGATGGAGGCTGTGAATAATATAGCTGTCTTTAGCAGGGCTGCGAAGTATGACACAAATCTTCCTCTCTTAACAGAGCGAGTCGTGCCATCGTCTCTTCCTGTGCTGAGTGGAGCGCGCTACCAGCACACCTGGCTTAACTAAGCGGACAACTTTCTATCTTGTTTCAGTAAAATGATTATCCCTTTCCCCTACTTCTGCGAGTGAACCACGCCCTTTCCTACTTCGCTCATGGAACCACGCCCTGCTGTGCCTCACTCACGGGCCAGCACCCACCTCTAACTCACTCACGGACCACGCTTACCCACCTTCGCCTCATTAATGGACAACACCTACCTCTGCCTCACTCACCGGACGACACTCTGACTCACCATACCAATGAGGCGCTTTCTACTCACCCTCATGAAGCAGTCGACACCCTCTGCCACTCAGTGTACGCCAGACTGAGTGAACCTCACTGTCCTTACTTCACAGAGTGGAGCACATCTTCCTCTGCTGCATCAAAGACACATATAAACACAACACCTCGCCTTGCGTTTCCAAGGGTACCATACCTTTTTGACGGGTTTATCAGATGCTCGATACGATCCCTTACTTAACTTATCTGACCAGACCTTTCTCTACGTCTCTAAATACACCATACTCGTCTCATTTCCTTACAGAGGAGTGCAAACCACCTCCCTTGGTATCAAAGTGTGGACCCCGAGTCATTCAGTTACCTACATTTTCCATCGTCTCATTGGCTCCATCGCGTCTTCCCCTGCGATGGTAAATGGACGGGTCAGAACCTCCTCTGCGCCAGAGAGTGGACCACACCTTTCCTAGACTTCACTAAATGGACTGTGTAAGGCCCTTCCTCTTTCACTATGTGGGTCACCACACACACACAACCCCTCACCTCACTGTGTGAGCCACAACCTTCCTGATACGTTACGACAAAAAAAAAAAAGTCATCTCTTGCTTCAGTATTCGGACAACAGACTTTCAATTATTTCACAAAGTGGGGCCAGGATTTCCTTACTCCACTGCCTCCTCCACACCTACTCTACCACTAACCAAATACGAAATATCATCGCGTTTTTCCACCTCATAATGCTATTTATACCACTTCCTTCATACCTTCCCCAAAGAAGCATCAACCACACTAATTCTCTGTCTGGTCTGTGTCATAAAAGACCTACCGTCGTAATGTGAGCAGATTAATAGCTTTACGAAGCAAAGTAAAACTCGTCCTACATGAAATGTGACGCAGGAATCCTACATAACGGTGGAGGTAGATGATGTGACCCCCAGTGATAATTTCTCGTAATCTCTGACAAACTCCTGTTTTATGCTAATCGACCCACGCAGTACGAGTTTTATTTTACATAAAAAGAGCGTCCGGTCAGAGGCGAGAAAATAATTCCGTGACTATGATATACAATTAGATTTCTCCTGAGGGTAATAACATATCACCCACTGTACATATTACGACTCCAGAGCTTACTTTGGATCAGCATGTGTCATGAAGCTAGAAGGATTCAGACAATTTCATCACAAACAAACGTGTCAAATCATAGAAAAAAAAAAAAAAAAAAAATCAGAATCTTGGGACATAAACAATCAGCCCAAAACAGCTCTCGTAAAAGATATTTTCGTTTGGGCGGAATAAATGCGAATAAATATCAGTAATTCATGACACGATTATCTACAATCTTAATAATTCACTTATGACGATCTCTGGGTCGTGACTGTATCGCTCAAACGATACTTCCAAGCCTACAGTTTTTTTTTTTGTATGATTATAGTTCAGATAAGCTTTCGATACAGAGGTTTTGATACAAGGGCATCCAAGACGATGTAACTGTCAGAGAAAATACTGGAACTTCTTCATACGGTCTCATGTTACTTATGTATCCTCCTCCTCCCCCTAGGAATTCCAACATACCTTAAACAGCGACCAGGAGCGGCCAACCCAAAACGCGGCAGCGAAGGTAGTTTATAGGGTCGTAGAACCGTTCGACGACCCCCTCTCCCCTAACAAGCCTCCGGGGAGAGCTAATTGGGGTCGCGAGAGGTGTGTGTATAAGTCGTGAATTTTAAGGTCGCGCGTGGGGAAAGAGAGAGAGAGAGAGAGAGAGAGAGAGAGAGAGAGAGAGAGAGAGAGAAAAGTTCGGGGACTCTCTTGCCTTAAATAAGGAGAAGGAGGTCTCGGCTCCTGGGGATAGGAGGCACCGTGGTCAACAACAAACTCCTCCATAGATATCGGTAAAGAGGGGGAGAGGGGGAGAGGAGAAGGTGAGGAGAGGGGGAGGGGAGGGGGAGGAGAGGGGGAGGGGAGGGGGAGGGGAGGGGGCAAAACTCGTCCGATGAAAGAAAAGAACAATAAACCCCCCCCCCCCCCCTAGAGAGACGAGCCATCTTCCCCCCCAAAAAAAAAGATAATGTCTAGGGTCAGTTTCATAAAGATAAATAAGGGTTTGAGAGATACCCGGACACACACACACGCACACACACACGGGAGACTGAAAGGAACTGCAAACAGAATAACGTGCACTATTAGAGAGAGAATAACCACGATAATCTATAGTTCGGCAGATGAACTGAAGGCTGTGAAAATGCAGACCATACGGGCTCGGATGTGACTGTCAGCCAACAAGGAGATTTACGAAGAGACGGACAGACACAAGCAGAAGTGGACGAGTTACCGTTGTGTAAGCTTTAGTCGTAAAGAGGGTGACATTACTACAATGAGAAAGATCGTGAGACCAGGAGGATGATAGATGTAAATCAACGACTCTCTCTTGACTGAACGGGAATCGCACGTCAGAAGGAAAGAGTGTGTGTTCATAGGAAGATGACTAGAGGGTATTGATATGCCAGACGCGGTTTCTACGGCGAGAAAAATGGAGAAGAATTGGTAGTTAGCGTAATCAAGATATAAGTGAATGGCCAGTTCTATATAGTTACGGTTTATTGTGGGAGTCAACTAGCCGGGAGGTATGCACTTAGTCTAAGACACAACGCTTTAAGGATTCAGACCGGGTGAATCCCTCCAGCTCAAGTGTTTCGGGGTTTCGAAGCGCTTCACGCTCGCGCTAAACACGTTCACGTCCTGTTTGGATACGCTCTCTCTAAGGTAGAAACGCCTTTTTGTTTTTTCCACTTAAATGATCCTGAATATCTCATCAATTGTTTCTCTTAAATAGATATTCAATAAAAAAAAATACTTCTATATGGAATCACTTGGTGATAAAGAAAAAATCCTTTTAACACTCATACGTAAAAGATTTTTTTAGCTTTTGCATAATCTAAAGAAAAGACAACGATTCAAAACTAAAAACATCTCACCAGAAATCATACATAGACAGAAATAAAGAATAATGCTGAAACAACTCCAAACCCACCTGAGAGTCCTGGGGTCTCGAGGAAGTCTCGTTCCGTGATTCGCCGTCCGAGTGAAACAGTTGTCTGCAACATACGAAAAATTGCTTACCCTGGTCGAAGTCCTCCGGTATCCTCTGCAGGACGTCTTTATTCGAATGGATGGCACCGTCTTTAGCTTTCGGTCTCCATTCCCTACCCCCATGTAACGAGGGCTTGTTCTCCTCATGGCGCCAATGACTGAAAGTTAAGTTGACACTTTTTGAATGTCTGTTTTACACCAGGTGAAAATGATTTACAGTTATTAACTATTCTTCTTATGTTCACAGGTATGCAAAGTCCACAACGGAACACTGAGGTAACACCGCAAAAAATGTAAATTCTCCACCGGAACAGTGCGTAAATAAATGTAAATTCCACAACGGAACTGCGTAGAAAAAGAGTTTGTGAAAACAATATTACAAACACAAACACACTAACTACATCCATTCGACGCCAGTGGTTTGGGTGGACTGAATACAATTAAGCTAAGGAGAATGTATTTAAGACGTGCAGCTATCGTAGGTTACCGATATGTTTGAGGAGACGTCCAAGACTGCCACTATCGCCATCTTTTGAGCAAAGTTGTAACTCGCAAACGAGAACGGTCAGAATTATTCTTGTTGAGCGACGCATCACAGAAAACGTGTTTGATCAGTCACTACTCTATGTTTACATAGACCATCAGAAATCGTCTGATTTTGGTCGTGTGCGTGAGAATATGTTTAACAGTTATCGTAAACACTAATTCTACCATTTGAAATGTTTTGGAAATTGACTGAGCTTCAGATGAATTTGTGTAATTCTAAATTTCTTTCTGCAAACGGAGCAGTTTTTTCATGTGTGTCGCCACCGTTTTCTTTGGGGGGAAACTATCAATACAAATCGGCGGCCGTTTTCTTTGCCCGAAACAATCAGAACACAGTGTCAGCAGAACAGACGATACGAGGAGGAGGAGGAAGAGCCGATCGTTGCAACGCTGTCTGTTCAACGACAAGACGAATGCAAACTACTACCAGAGAGAGAGAGAGAGAGAGAGAGAGAGAGAAAGAGAGTGAGAGAGAGAGAGAGAGAGCCTACCTTGATCCATATGAGATATTCAGGAATGTCCAGAGATCGTTGTTAATCCCATAAATGAAAATAAACAGACTGCCATTACTGAAACGACTCCCAGTATCACCAAATAAAAGATAAACAGTTATATATAACGGGACCATCTACGAACATTATGAGGTCTCTTAGATGATCCATCTATTTATGACGCTACGTGTTTCGCATTTCATAGAAAGAATTCGGACAATGAGAAGAAAATTGGACCTCCAGTAGCAAACAGATCAGTTACTCAGGCACAGAAAAATGTAATCGATTCCTACTAATACACATAACTTCATTAATCAAAAACTGTTTATTTAGTTACCCTTACTGACAAAAATAATTATATAATTTCGAATGTAATCTTGCCTCAAACTGGACAAACATAGTAATTACACTAATTGACAAAAGTAATTATACGATTCTGAATGTAATATAGCTCAAAGAAGACATACATAGTAATTATACTTACTGACAAGAGCAATTATACAATCCTTAATGTAATCTGGCTGAAACAAGATACTGGAGGGTGGGAAATGACAAAGAGAGAGAGAGAAAAAAGATACGATAAAGATAAAAGATTTTCCCTCGTGGGCAAGAAGCAATAGGGAATCATTTTTCTCGCGAGGGCCAAAGTAAATTACAAAACATTTTCTCCGACACACACAATAGCACTCATCCCTCTCCTTTTATCTCCGGTCCCGCCCGAAGAGGCTGTGCCGCGGTGTAGAGAGAGAGATAGAGAGAGAGAGAGAAAGAAAGAAAGAGAGAGAGAGAGAGAAAGAGAGAGAGTAAAAGTCGTTAATGCGACCCGTATTTACTTACGATGGCTCCCAGTCGAACACACACACACTCACACATACACACACACACAACATTTACAGCGTTGTTTTCTAAGTCTTTTACAATATACACACACACACACA
>JAYMFT010039347.1:0-15676 GCA_038088735.1 Panulirus argus | reverse complement strand
TATATATATATATATATATATATATATATATATATATATATATATATATATATATAGTAGATTGTATCTTCAAAGTCAAGTCGTCGTCGGCGACTCTCTCACCATCCTGCAGGCGGTCGATGTAGTTGGTCGTTGCAGTTGCAGCGGCAGGAGCGGAGACAGTAGCGTAGGGGTCACGGCGCAGCGACACACTGAGCAAGGCACGACGCCCTCGCCGTCTTTATAGCACTTGAGCCTCTGGGTGTATGGGTGACGATGCCAGGAGGAACATACTCCATGCTGCCGGAGGGTTCCTGGCTCTTGGGTGACGCGCGCTGTTAGAGTTGTTTTGCTGGGGCGTGGTCTCTGGTTGGGTATCTTTGGATAGTCTTTTGGGCCTCAGTTTAGTCTCAGATAGGGTATAAGGCAATTTCACTTCTTCATATGTACCTTTCGAAATGGGGGGAGGGTCTTATTTTCTGGCTAAAATTTGCAGTCTTAGCCAGCTCTCTGTCATTATATAACACTTTACTGCACCAAGTGCTCATTGGTAAGAGGCTGACACAATATGATACTCTCCAATCGCTTTCACGTTTTGTGAGAACGTCACAGCCAGTCATGGACATTATCCAACGGTGACACAGCTCATATGATATAACGTTACTGCACAGAAGACTTATGCCAGCCAATTTGGACATTATTTCTACGATAGCCCGCAGTTGAAAAGATGACAAAGAGCTTTTAGGAAAGACCGATTGTTTAGCATTTATGTGAATTTCTTAGATCAAGTTATGTATAGATACGTATACACACACATATACACAATATATATATATATATATATATATATATATATATATATATATATATATATATATATATATATATTGTATTTCACATTGTAAAATGAACTACATGTTGGTCCGTGGGGACTGCCTATGGATATTGCCTCGATTTAGCAGTACAGCTTACCCTACTGGTCAGCAGGCACTGCACACAATAGCTAAGAAACTAGCGCACATCGGGTCGGTAGGTCACTGTGTAGTGTGAAGACCTGGGTGTCGCGAGAAGCCGCTCAAGGTGACAACACTCGCGGATACTCGTGATTACCGGCAGTCGTTACCACCACTGTAGGATGTTGTTACGTGACCTACATATCGCCGCGCCCCAGGCACAAGCCATGGCCTCGGTAACAGCACTGGAGTATATGCCCTTTGTCTACGACGTATAGGAGGGCAATGTTTTGAGAGAGACAGAGGGAGGCATATGCTCTAGTGAAAAACATGGCTGGCAGCGTTTCGCTTGTGGTTATGAGTAACATTACCATTTGTATCGACCACTCAGGATTCACCACGTGAACTTTCTTTTGATTTCTTATTTAACAGATGAGGGATTTTATCAAATTTTACCACATGGATTCCTATGTGGATTCAATAAAACATATTTTCTTTTTACCATTAACCTTTGGGATGACTGTGCTCAAGGCTACCTCGAATGAACGCCACCGAGCGTGGGACGATGGATGATATGACTGAGGCGAGTGTTGTGGGTACGCACCTCGACCACGACGGAGACTTGGCGCAGGAGACGTATCTGAGGGACTTATTAGATTATATTAGATTACATTTGAGACACCAACTTCAGGTTAACCATGAATTCTTTTTTTCCCGGTAGATTTTTCTTTTTCTAGAATGAAATTCAGGATTATCAGAGTCATTATAATTGTATGTGGTTGTAATTTTCCAAATATTCAGGAAATAGAATTAACTGCAGCACATATGTGAATATAACGTGATTCATTAAAATAGCCTTTATTGATTTGATTCATCCGAAATCATATATTATGAAAGTCGGATTGATTATGAATTCTATAAGACGATGAAACTCCGAACATTCAGCGGACAGAGTTACATGCAGAAGACTTGAGAGCGACGCGATTCCTTACATGGTAGCAACTGAATGTAAACAAGAGCGTGTGGTGGAGGCGGCACAAGTTACACCACAGTGAGGGACGGGGAGGAAGGGAGGATTGGTGGTGGCTTCCGGTATCTCCACCACCGCCACCACCACTACCACCACCACTCATCCTGACCCACTACTACGGGGCTCTGTACCACCAACCCTCCTGACCCAGTGTAAAGCAAGTGGACCCCCCTCCAAAACCCTTTACACACGGGTTCTACAGGTAGATAATTTGGGTACTACAAACTAGCAGTGCCATACTCTGCACGCCTGATAAATTCTGTATAATACCTTTCTTCATTCTAATAAGAGAATACTGTATATACATACATATCATACACCCTCACGCTATCATCTCACTATCTCCCAAACATAAGAAACACAGGAAAGTTGCAGAATACATAAATATGCATAGAAAGAATACAGAAGAGGGGATACATATTCATCCTGCCGTCCCTCTTACAGCACCCAACAAGAAGTGTGTAACACAACGACCCTCTCAGCTTTCTCCAGCCATCACTTGGATCTCATCCAGCAGCTCGGGATGAATGTACAGCATTAATCCCGCCAACGTCACTTCCTGTCACCTGAGATCGCTAGTCCCCAAGATGCAGTTCGGCACCCTAATCACATCGAACCTTATACGAAATCGTACGAATTTTTTAACAAAAACTGTCGTGTCCTTATCACCGTGAGCATCATCAATAACCATTTTTTCTTTTGCATATGTTACAATTGGGAAAATTCTCTTTAAAGTTTCCACGTTTTTGAAAATCCCCCTTTCAATGTTAATCATTTTCTAAGCATTATTTTTTTTTTTTAATTTTTAGTCTTGTTGCAGACGTTTCAGTAACCATTACGATCATTATTATTGCTATCGTTATCTATCGTTATCATTATACTGGCATGAAAGATACACCATTATCATCTTAGTATGCAGGACACACCATCATTGTACTAGTATAAAATGCATACTAATCATCATGCTAGTATGAAAAGCATGCCAATCATCATACTATTATCAAAGATGCAAAACCATTATTATACTAGTGTGAAAAGTATACCACTCATGATACTAGTATAAAAGGTACACCAATCATCATACTAGTATTAAGGTATCCTCATACTGCGGAAGCAACAGACAAACAATTTACATTTTCTTTTCCGTTCGAGTTTGTGTATTTACATTCGTTTTACAGTCTTCATGTTAAGACTGCTGGTCTCGCTTTCTCATTAAAAGTAAACACCGGTCTATGAACTTTGAAGTTTTTCATTTTTTCATCCTGCATCTCTTTGTTTCACGCTCTTCTTCACCTTTAAGAGAAACTTGTTCTCGTTCTTTACCTTCTGTCCATTATCTCTTTTTCTTTTTCTAATCAAGGTCGATTCTCCTTCAAGACTTCTCCATGATATCTCTGACCTCATCTTTCTACCTGTATGTCCAATCAGCGTATACGTACTTGGCCCTAAAGCCAAGGCTCGCATCAAAGGAAGCGATCCCTTTAAGATCAGAAGCCAGTTATCCAGCAAGAACAGTCAGAATGATGAGTGGCACAGTGTCGGGGGTCCTCCTCCTCCTAGCCCAACACCCAGACCCGGTTCCAGAGAAACTTTTTCCCCATGGCCGGGTGTTGGGCATGAAGCCGTGCAGATGTTATCTTCCGGCACAGACTATTTGAAGGGTGATTTACCATCAGAAAGAATAAATACGAAGAGGGGAAAGACTAGATGTTGATAGCATCTCAACATTCTAGAGGGATGAGTAATGGGGCATCAATATACGAGAGTGCTTAATTAAATTTCACTGTGAAGAAACTAAATGAAACTTTTTTGCCATCATTTTGGAATTTTTTTTTTCTTTTTCCCTTTAATATGTGAAACTGAAGCGTCTCTTTTATACATTTTTATTATCAAGAAAAGACAATGACAATTCTTTAAAAATTGTCTAGGGCCAAGTCTTAGGATATGCAAACTTAGGATACTATGTCTTCCTTTTACTGAGACGAAGACACACATTTAACCTTTGATGAGGCAGGACGCGTCTTAGTGTCGCTCTCGGGCCGCATACAAGTCAACATGTCGACCTGAAATCTCTCTCTCTCTCTCTCTGTCTCTCTCTGTCTCTCTCTCTCTCTCTCTCTCTCTCTCTCTCTCTCTCTCTTCAACCCCCTAGCTTAGATTACGCCCGACTGGACCTACCATCTTTACGTGGATCAAGAGTGTCTAACCCCCAGTGTATACATATACGTATCAAATACCTTTACCAGTGAACTAATGAACTAGCAACTCAATAAGAGTCGCTCAAGAGGCCCTGTGTCAAAGCTGCAGTCGCCTCAGTTTAAACAACATGACACTGACATATTTTCGGGCCATCCGATCGTTGAAGTTGTGACCCAGCGACACCATGACAGTGACAGATGCCATCACAAGTGCCATACCACCAAGACTTACTCACCTCCCCTTACCGACGTCCGTCACCACAAGCAAATACTTTAGTTCTCCCATGTGTGTGGCAACTACTACGTTATTGTAACGCAATCAACGTGAAAATATTCATCACTTAATGTTCATCATTAGATATATAATACGTGTCAAAAACAATACTAATGCAGTTTAACAAGTATGCAACTTTACATAACATAATGTTCACTATTAGATAGATAATGTATGTCAATATAATACAACTGTAATTCAACCAGTATGTAACTTTACTTCACTGTATGCTCAACCAACCACCACTAAATGACCATAAAATTTGCGATATAAAACTTCCTGTACTATGTAGAGAGACTTCACTCATATGGTTATCCAAGCTCCATTTTGATCTTAAGCTCTTTTATGATTAATTAACTAACTATCATTATGTCATTCCCTCCCAATTATATAATTCCTCAACTGCATATCATCTACTGAATGGCTGCCTGAAGTCAATAATCCTATCTTTTACATGACGTTTACGTCTTTTTTGCGTCACAATGGACAGAAAATACGCGGTCTTTAGATTATGACTTGAAGGAAATTCCTTTCAGCACTGGCTGCAGTGACAAGCAAACTTATTGTTATTAAACTACAATGATAAGCAAACTCACTTTCATTCGGCATCATCAACAAGCAACTTACCGTCATGATGCTCCAGTAATAAGAAAATTTACTCTGATCAGCCTATACTGATAAGTAAACTTACTTCATTTACTTCATTTACAACCAGAAGTATAATCCTTAAGGTACAGTAACAAGCAGGCTTACCGTCATTGGTCCATAATAAATAGCAGACTTATTGTCATTAATCTCCAGTAACAGGCAGGCTTACTGTCAATAATCTACAGTAAAAAACAGGTTTTACTGTCATTTATCTCCGGCAACAAGCAGGCTTATTGTCATGAAAGCTATATTCTGGAAGGCTAGATGTCTGTTCACCTATTTCGTTAAGACAGTTGAGTAATAAGAAGATGATTCATTGGTAGTTTTTACATCAGCCGCCAAGAGTGGAATCGGCTGCATATGGTAACGCTTTCTTGCTATTGCCAACATGCGAGAGACTGGTGTGTCAAGCTAACGCGCTATGAAAGCAGGTAACGCAACAGCTCTCACTTTGGAGAGTCCAGATACGGTAGTGGTTTAGAAACTAGAGCTCACGTCTATGGCACGGATTTAAGATAGAAGTATAATGATTTAAATGATATCTATTTAATCCCTTCTGTGATATTTTGGAAAGCCGTGAGAAAGAAAAGATCTCGCATCGCCAGAAGTGAACGTTCTGGTATCATATATTCTCATCCCCTAAGATAACGCTATGATTATAGTTAGAGAGTTATATGTCTTACCAGTTTAAAAAGTTGCTAAATCCTATGGTTATCTGGGGTTTAGGGCCGAAGTCACAGCACCCTGTCCACAACCAGGCCAACAAACCTTACCGGGGTTTCCCTTGAACGTTTCATGTGAACTGGTTCTGTCCATTGACGGCAGGTCGCACCCTGTTCATTAATCGTTCCAATTTACTCTATCTTTCGTGTTTTAACCCCGAGCACTCAAGACCATTCCAACTCCATCTTTTCATCTCTAACTCGGTCTCCCTTTTCTTGCACCCTTCACTTCTAATGCGGATACCCTCTTTGTCAATTTCTCCTCACTCATTCTCTCCACATGTCCAAGTCATTTCAGCGCAGCCTTTTCATCCTTTTCAGACATAATGATAAGATAATGGTTGAAGAGAAAGGGTGCGCTGAAGTTACTTAGACTTATGCTGAGAATGAGTGAGGTAAGGTTGTCAAAGAGGGTGTATGTTTTGGAATTGAAGGTCAAAGAAAGGGGACACTGAACTGGAAATGTAAAGACGGAGTGGGAAAGATTTTGAGTGCTAAGGGCTTGCACATGCAGGATAGATTAAATTGGAACGATGTGGTATACGGGGGGCGACGTGCTGTCAATGGACTGAACCAGGGCACATGAAGCGTTCAAGGAAAATCACGGTAGGGCTTGTGGGGACTAGTTTCGGTAGGGGGATGTGGTTTCGGTCCTAAACCCGAAATAATCAACATCTTTGATTTAGCAACTCTGCTATTCTATCATATGAAGGCTCCATTGGACAAAAGAACCAACTGGTCTCAAAAAATATCTATGAAATTTACCAATGATGTTGTCATTATCAATGTAATGACAGATCACTACAATTATAGATAAAAAAGGAAAAAAGTTACACATATAACCAGAAGATGTTTCGCAATTGACATTTGAATGTGAAACTGAAAGAGCCACTTTGATGATGCATGTACCAATAGGTAATAGTGAACAAGAGTCTCACGGATGAGAGCCTCCGATAGGGAACATATGATGAGGAAAAGGTGATGCAATATACCTGCACGAAGAGAAACTGAAAGAGCCACTTTGATGATGCATGTATCAATAGGTAATAGTGAACAAAAGTCTCACGGATGAGAGCCTACGATAGGGAACATATGATGAGGAAAAGGTGATGCAATATACCTGCACGAAGAGTAGCAGCAAGGCAGCTTGAAAAACCCGCGAAACGGGGCTGAGCCGGAGGATGACTGACCTCGTGACCTTCACCACCCGACGTGAAAGAGACCGTAAACGGGAAGCGGAAGAAGACGGGAGGTGGGGGGGGGAGGGGGAGATCATTACCTCCATGCAAAATGTAAATCATGGGATACGTGAGGAGGATCTCTCTCTCTCTCTCTCTCTCTCTCTCTCTCTCTCTCTCTCTCTCTCTCTCAACCCAAATATCCACGCATTATAAAAAGAATGATTTCCAGCCTCTAATTCTGGACACATCACTTGAACTTGACTTGCAGACACAAAGGATGGTGCAGTACCAGCAAAAAGTTGACATTCCTGATAATACAGATGAACATCTTTCTCTTGGGCTCCCGAAAAATACGAAGTTCTACATCCAAGAACAAAGGCGTAAGCTTTTTATCTTAATCTTAAACTCATTTTTAAAGTCAAGATAATTTCAGTAGTCCATGAGTTAATTGATCACCTCCACCATTTATTACTTTAGAACTGACGATACTTTTACTTTAATCTTCATTGAAATATATCAACAGATATGTAAATGAATTACTTTTAATTCATCAATAGATCTATTTTAATTCAACTGAAAAGAAGTGTGAGAATGTAAAATTTTTTCAAGGATGCTACTATAACGATTTTCTCTTTTTTTTAAATCTTAAATACCATGTTTTTCTTTTTATTTTCCTCGTCATTCAGGATGTATCTAATAAAAGAGAGACATACAGTAGAAGGCCATTGTATTTACAAAGCTCTGGTAGACACAGGTACCATATTTTGTCAATTTCTCAGGTCAGCAGTGATACAATACAAAATTAGGAATTATGTATATAAAATATTGAAGTGGAAACCACAAATGGGTACAGTAGAATATATATATATATATATATATATATATATATATATATATATATATATATATATGAAATATTTGCTAAAAAGTATCAAAAAGAAAAGTTTGGGTGAGACAGGATATGTATCTATGTATGTACATGTGTGAGCTGTGAAGTAAAGCAACAGGAGGGCCTATGACTAAGATCTTTTTAATTCTGGAAATGCTACAGTTTCTTCTGTTCTGCAGTATTCATTCTTTATTCAGTGTGGAGGACAAAGAACTCTCTTCTCTTTATCATCCGCTGGAAAGTAAAGATCTGGTCAAGTCCTGGGGAGAGCGGTATGTTACGGGAATACTGAACAAGTGAGGGCAGAGTTTGACGAGTGGTTTATGTCGATGGAGAGGATCATGGCACTGAGAGGGAGGGCTGGACTGTGTTCTTCTACCTGGTGTGTGGGCCGACAGCCTCTGCTGTGGTCAGCATTGAGAGAAAAAGCCAGAAGTGATGTGTGGTGCAGACAGACTGATTGTGGAATGAAGGGTGCGGTGCTATTGGAGATTAGAATCTTTGATTTACATGAAGTAATTTAGCTTTAAAATCAGTTATGATGATATCAATAAAAATAATGATAACAAAAACAATAATCATGATAATGACAATATTAACAACGATAACAATAATAATAATAATAATAACGATAATTATAATCGTAACAATGGTAAGAAATAATAATAATAAAGATAATAATAATGATAATAATAATAATGAATATGAAAATGAAATAATAAGAAAATAACGTGAGAGAACCCTGAGAGAATAACAAATAGTAATTATAACTCCTTAAGATTGGCCACTCGGACATACAACAACAATAAATATTATTCATAACATTATACAAAATAATAAATTAGAAAATGTTCATCTGTTGACATGATACTGTCGACCACTGCTGTCGAGCAGCATGTGGCGACAGAGTGAACATTCCTCAACTGTCTTTGGGCAGTTGATGTCCTATAATGCAAGGAAAAGGCAACATAATTACACACAGAATCCAACATTCATTTCGTAGGGAAATCCTGAATGTGGTGTCGTGTATTATCCCCCCTTTTGGTTTTCTCCTTTCTGGAAGTCGATTTAATGGAGTTCCACCTTCTCTGTCGATCTGCCGAGTCCATCCGTTTTGTCTGAGGTCGTCTCTCAGAGGAGTTTCGGGGCGATGCACCGGAACTTCTTGCACTTGCCTGTCTCGTAACCAGCTTGGGCTGCCTTCTTGAAGATAGCAAGGTTGTTCTTCATGCCTTCGGGGACCAGGGGCTCAATCAGGCTGTTGAAAGAAGAGAGACAGATGACGTGAGGAGGAGTCAATGAGATATCACTGATCAGAGCAATCACTAATGTTGATTTTACTGTCCTACTTATGGGCGGAAAGACATTACAGAAATACTTCGTCATAAGAACACCCGGGTGAAACAGATTGTTAGAGCCATACGCGGATTCACATTAGACTACCAGCCAAAGACTCCCACGGAAGCAATCGCCTCGACAGAGCGGGTGGGTGGAGGTCCCGCAGAGGAAAGTCACGCGGAATCTGTGTCACTGCTATTGTTCGATGTCTGAGCCCATTACCCCCGGTGATTCTCAAGTTTCTTTTCCACCAAGAGTCGGCCACACTTGGAAGGGTAGTGGGACGGGGTTGGGGGGGGGGCAGTAACCACTATCGTGTCAAGTTTAAAGAGAGTAAAAGTTAAAGCAAGCTAGTCGGCGTCGTCTCTCTCTTTCTCTCTTGTTTTTTTTATCTAGAAGGCAGGCAGGTTATTCCGGGCTGTTGTTGCGTAGTGACTGTTGCGTGAACGATGACGAGTTCTTGCGATAAGAAACCTGTTTGTACACTCAGTTTATTCGTTTATGCAATTCCGTTGCAAATCGCGTGAGTGCTTTTGTTACGAATCCAAGTTGTTGGAAGTGACTCGCCTTTTGGACAACACTGTAGCATTTTCAGAGGAATCCTTATTTTAGTCAAGACTTCAGTGCAGATATTTTATGACCGGGGTGACGTCTTCTGAGTCAGACTGCTGGGAAGTGATTGATGGCAAATCAATTTCTTTAATAATCTAAGGATAGCTCTTCTTTGGCAAGCATGAATATGTTTCTGGCGCTTATGTTGTAACGGTCTTAGGGTAATCTGCTCCCTTCACACGTCATTATATCCTTTAAACCGAGGCTGCAAGAGCAGCCAGGTATCCTTTCTAGTTGATGTAATATCATCATCAATATCCAAGGTCTTTACACCGTCGTCTGAGCGAAGCTGCAGCGTTTTGGTCCACGAATATAGTAAAGTCTGCAGCACAGGTGCTCGGTGTGCAGTACGTTACTCTGGTGTGTTTGCCACCTCCACTCGTCTAAGGCCTCCCCCAAGCACGAGTGTAAACACGGCCATCACCTGCTGGCGTGCTGGCGCGCGCGTGCTCGCGGTTTTCCACCAAGAATGTGTGTCATGTCACCATCTCGGGGAACTGTGTCGCGGAGCTAAGACCCGCTGGGTAAATTGCAGACGAACGATTTGGACACTGATCGGCAATATTGAGGACACGGCGGCGGTGTCGCGAAGCTCGACCACGAAGATACCCGCCCGGCTGCAGCGGTCTTGCGTCGCCGAAGTTCCTTCCTCTATACGTATTTTTTGGGGTCAGTGGGAGGAAAGTGGACGTCATACCCTGGCTCTGTGAGCGTGTGTGGGAGAGAGGAAGGGAACCGCTTCCTCCCCTTTGCCGCCATTTTCGTGCAAATCACCGGATGAAAAGCTCATCACCGGATACTAGAGAACGATGACACGCCAGGCAAGCTGGGGGACGCCCGTGGTTAGTCCAAATACTCGACTGTTCACGACTTCCAAGACCCATCTAGGGCTGATTCACAGCGCGTCATCCCCATTCGCGATCTTTCTGGGGGGTAATACAACTGACAGACTGAGATATTTAGTTTAGTCCTTCATCTGCCGTGAATCTACCAGGATAATTCACGAAGCAGCGAACCAGCTTCAGGATTCAAATTCACGTGGTCAACGGAGAGTCGTGATTCTTAGAACCGGTGTAAACAGGCCGACTGGTGATGAGGTTTTCTCATCGGCTAATCACCCTATGTGTGATAACCGGAACGGTGGACTCCAGCCTAACGGTGAAGATTTACAGACTAACACGCTGGTGTTTAATGAGACAGTTATGGTCCGGCAGTACAGCAGTTGCTCATGAGCTTAAAATGTGTTTCATTCTTCGCAATTCGACCGTGGGATTCTGACGCATGAGACTATTTATTGTTCTGGGTCGTGTTTATACGGCTTTCTATGTAAAGTTATGGATGATGACTGGGTCATCTTGATATGCTCAACGTTCAACTAAAACACCGACAGTATAACACATTATCTAAATGAGAATAATTGGGCTACTATAGATGAAGGGGTCCATTATCTCCCAAGGAGTCTTGATTGCAGACTACTCTTCAGAAGTCGTGGGTCTTACAAGGAACTCTTCAAAGCAGAGATAGTCAGCTTAAAAGGGCTACCAGGTAGGCAGCTCGCCCTTCCCCAGCGAACCACAGGCTGAGTTGGATGATCTCATTCTTCCCTGATCATGGAAGCTAAGCTTCAGTCGTTTTAGAAGAGTGTTCAGCCTCTGGGTTAAGGATCTGATAATCTAACTTATGCTTAATGTTACTCAAACAGGATTCCATCCGCTGCTACAGTGAATTACAGTAAGATATAGATCTTTTGACATATACTTGGAGTAACTGTGCACTAAATAAACACAAGTATTCCCGAATTCCATGGACACATATGCAGCATAAATTCATCTACTCACAGAATAACTGCTCTATGATAATTATGTTGTAAACTGTATATCCTGTAACGATACTGATGTCAGTGAACTTAAATAACACGAGATGTAACTGACTGCTTCAACAATCAAAGTGACTCGTGGATCTGGGATCAAATTTATGTTAACGAGTTTTCCGAAGAACTAAAGAGAAAAGAAAAGTACTATTGCTTCAAGTTGGATGTGAGACAAGACGCTTAAAACCATAAAACCTAGTTCTGGTGACTCGTCCATCCGCTGAAGTACAGCAGCAGACGCCGGAGCGCAGTGAGGGCCGCCTGGAGACGTAAACAACTGAGGGAGCACCGGTCCCACCGCCATCAACACTTGCCTTCGGTAACACTGCCAGGTAATAAGCAGGAGGAGGAGGTGGAGGAGGAGGAGGAGGGCATTGGGGCCGCTCGTTCCCGCCCCGCAACCACACCTAAGGCAGAGAGAGAGAGAGAGAGAGAGAGAGAGAGAAAGCAGCCACTCGGCCGGACGGAGGAAAGGCGCAACAGCACGTCCGTCTACACCAATTCATTCCCCCCCTCCTCCGCCTCCCACTCTCCGTTCCCTTCACCACGCACCACAAACCTTCCCCCCTCATGACACCTTGTGTGGAGGGTGGTCGGGTAACTGTAGGTAGCAGGAGGGTGGCAAACCACGACCGACTAAAAATATTCGTGATTTTACAGTTGTGCTGAAGGTATTCTGTTTACTGATTTAGTTAGATTTGAATATCAAAGAATGGTAAAAGTCATTGCTAGAGTTAGGGTACACAGACCTGTAGATCTTTTAACGGCAAGAGAATTATTTGACACTCTCGCACACCCGACCGAAGCTTCCGATGGTATTGTGGACAAAAGAGCGATGGAGACGAAACCTACGAATTCAGTTTATCTGTGACAGACGAGTGATTGTTACTTTTAAGTATGAGGGAGACACTATCATTCACGTCGTCGAGGAGAGCAGTCTGAGCCTCATCCAACGAGATGAGGCATTCTGAACGAAGAGCACTGCAGCAGTGTCAATGAACAGCACTGCAGGAGCCTCAGCAAACAGCACTGGGCCGGAATCAAACAACGGACACCACAGCGCCAGCGTCAGTGTCAATGAACAGAACGTCCAGGTACAGCGGCCAGATTCAAGAGGCACGTGGCCGTAATGACATAACGGGTGGGGAGAATGGCTGCATGGCGCCCACACCGCCCTCCACCCTCACCTAGTAGCAGCATGACGTCCCCTTCCCTCTGCCACCCAACCATCTACTGGCAACATGAAGCCCCCTTTTCCACCGAGCCATTTAATGGCAACATGATGTTCCCCTTCCCCGCTCACCCACCTGGTTGCAACATGGGGCTCCCCACCCACATATCTAGTGGCAACACGGCACCAAGAACCCACCCACTTAGCAAAACCATGGCGCTCCATTTCCCACCCGCCCACCTAGTTACAACATGACATCCCAACCACCCGTCTAATGGCAGTATGACGCCTCTCACGCATCCGCCTAGTAACATGGCACCCCAACCCAACCACTATGTGGCAACATGTCCCCCCCTCCCCACACCTAAAAGGTGACAACATGACACCCCATCTTCCACCTATTCAACTAGTGGAAACATGGCACCCCCAACTATAAACTCACTAAATAGCAACATGGTGTACCCTCCTCACTCACACCCACCCAGTGGTAGTATGAGCCTATCACGGACACACTCCACTCAAGAACTGAAGTATAGTGCAAGAGAGTGCGTGAGAAGCATCTGTGGTGTTCTATAATGACCAAATTTTGTAATGGCAAAGATTAGGGAACTAGTTTGCAATACGCGATTAAGAAAATCATCAGTACAAGGTACCTACCTACCACTGAGTACCTACCTATGAGTACCTACGACAAGATTTTACCGAAAAAGGCAGAGGGAGGGAGGGAGAGAGAGAGAGAGAGAGAGAGAGAGAGAGAGAGAGTGTGTGTTTGCGTGTGTGTGTGAGGGAGAGAGTAGCCTCGTTAGGAGATAGCATCGAAAGTAGGGTGACAAGGACTTCATTACCTTACAATCAGCGCTGCTCTAGATTCAGAGCGTAAAGGAAAGGCGGTCCATTATACCACATAAGAGAAAACTACTCGTTGGCCCAATATGCAGGTGAAAAGAATGTTAATGACTCATTATAAATACAAGCATAAAAGTCCTCGTTTATATGTAATAAGAAATAACAATGAAACGTGTGGATGTAAATTCTAACATTTATCTTACTATGGTGATGTAGTGTCTGTCTGTCATGCTATAATTATCATTCTATCTTGCCATATCATTAAACAATATTAGGGGTCTTCTGTATCAGAAGCTGCAGGAACAGGTAATACAGGCATTGTGTATATTGTGAGGTCTAAAGAGTATTGGTGATAACGTTACGTCATGCTCTTCAGACCCGTCTCTTAGGGGAATATAAGTTGCAGGAAGATGCAAAAAATCGAAGAGTTCCACACTGTATCTATGGAAGGAACGAAGCTGTAACGCGTAAGATATGGTAAGGATCTGGCTTCACGAACCTCAAGTCATTACTCTGAAGTGGTTCATTAGTCTGTTACATTCGACTCTTTACGAGGATTCTCATTAACTTGTGTTCATCGATGAATTCAAGTGAAAAAAATTCTAATCAGATTATTGCAAGTAGAATCTGATATAGAAGAAACCTGTAGGCATAGAGTTTAGCATGTCAATACCTATTGCAACTTGAGCTTTGGAGAGTTACAGATATGATTCCTAATTGACCGCCCTAAGTTAAGAGTAATGGTAGCATTGTTCATTCCGTTTTAAGTATAAGACTCGTCTACAGTGCTCCAACTGAGGCAAGGGGAAGACACTTTGGGGCCAGAATGCAAGACCTGAAGTTATATTCACTTTTTCGGTTATGATAAAAGTCAAACCGTTATCCCAATGGCCTGCTGAGTGAAATGTTAACTGTGACTCAACCGTTATCTCAGTGGCCAGCTGAAAGAAGATAACGGTGACTCGGCTGCCATAAGGTACATCACGCCGACAACCAGCATTGCGAATGCAAAAACGTAAGCTGAAGTCATTGTCTGACACAGTTATTCATATAAAACCTGAACACTCACACCTGGGATGTTTACTGCATTTCAGCTGTCTCTGACGTCCAGTGAGGCAGCCATCCACACACACCAACAGCCTAATCAAATCGATACCCTCCACTCTCAAACAGCCGTCTCAGATATGTTACTCTCCACACACACAAACAAACCTTCCTCATACACCAACAACCCTCATTACGCTTACAGCCCCTTCTCCACTCACACCAACAGCCCTCATTCTCAATGCTCATATGATTACAGTACTCTCAGCCCTCATTTAAGTTGCTGTTATCACTGATGTACTGTGAACGACTCTGGCGCTCGTCAGAACATTGATCTATAGTTCAATAACCATTCCATGTGGAAAATTATCAGGAATCCTTTCTACTAATACGAAGCACTGCTTGTAGAACAGATGCAGCAGAGTGATGTATAACATGTTACGTTACGCAGACACAACACACTGTATGTAGAAACGATGTAGGCTGACGTATGTGACAGTGTCATATGTAGAATGGTAGAGGTACATGTGGGTAGCACTAGTCGCGTTATTATGGTACAAGAGACTGTATGGTAGAGCACTGGTGGCGGGGCGGAGCAACGTATGAGCGCCAACGCCTCGTTGATGACATTTGTTTGTGAAAGTCGTCAACCGCCGTAGCGTCATGAGAAAGTTCAGCGCCGCCTAGCGGAAAATCTTCGAGCGTGAGAGAATAGTCGTGAGTCGGAAGGTTTTTGAAAGTTCGGGTTCCATTATGTGATGGGTGTGCCCATGCGCACGCGCGCGTGTGTATGTGTATGCGTGTGTGTGATAATTGCATTCGAATATGCAAATGATTGTGCAAGTATCATAAGATTTATGTAATGACCTGTCATAAGGCTGGACAAAGAATAGCAGCGATTTCCCGTCTGTCATATATATA
>JAYMFT010039346.1:0-30263 GCA_038088735.1 Panulirus argus | reverse complement strand
ATATATATATATATATATATATATATATATATAGATAGATAGATAGATAGATAGATAGATAGATAGATAGACAGATACAATTACCTTTCTAACTTTAGCAAGGCAGCGTCAAGAACAAAGGTAAAATGGGTTCATTTGCAAACATCTAGTCGACACCTGTCCATCATTTCCTATGGAAACAAGAGCCTACAATCGACAGCTAAGCCGCACAGACTACTCTGTGGTTTAATTTAACCGCCTTAAATGCGCCGCTTCAGACTACTGATACCACACCGCCCACATAAACCACAGCAATCCAATTCAATGCATGACTCTCAACCTCCTGAATATTCTGGCCCCGACATCCCAAAGCTTCCTTCACTGCATCCATCCATTTCTTCTTTGTGTTCCCTCTCCCCTCCTTCCTCCACTTGCAACACACACGTGCTCTTGGTCAGTCTTTTCTCACTGAAATATGTACCACTTCAGCACAGTCTCTACCTTTCATCTGCATCTGAAGTCAAAGACTCACATCTATACAGCATTTTAAGGACTACTGAATCTTTATGCACACCCATCTTTTCCCTCACAGACACCTAACTCTCCTGCTACATGCTCCTTAATGCAGCTACGACCTTAACTCCTTCTCCCACCCGATGACACGCTTCATCTCGCATCCAATGCCACGTCCACTCCCGGGAACTAAAAGAAACTTCACTTCCTCGAGGAACGCCCAATCTAAACTTTACACTCACACTATCCTGTGTCATCCCTCCGTTTCACTTCATTCCCTTACTGTGTTCACATTTACTCGTAATATTTTCATTACACACAGTCTCCCAGGCGTTGCCACCATCGTTATGTCATCTGCAAACAGCAACAGATGATTCGCTTCCCAAGCCCCCTACCCACCCGTCCATAGCATACTCTAGACCCGCCCCTCACTCCATGACCCCAGCATTTACCTCTCTCACCATCCCGTCCATAAACAGAGTAATCAGACACGGTGACATCACATACCACTGACGCAGCTCCACCTTCACCAGAAACTACTCACCCTCCTTGCACACGTGCCTTCCTCTCACGGTAAAATCTCTTCACTCCTTTCAGGAACTCTCAATTCACCCTCTAAATCTGTGGCATCTCCCACAAGGCCTGTGTCACCTATATCATACACTTTCCCCATATCCATAAACGCCGAATGAAAGTCAAGCTCTGTCTGAAAGCATTTCTTACACGAATTCTTCAAAGCAAACACCTGGTCCACACACCCTCTACCACTTGATCCTTCGGTTTTTTAAAAAAAGTGAAAGCACACAAGGGGCGGTATTCCAGGCCCCTAGCTCCCGCCCCTCTATTCACCAACTATGACACGCAAGAGGTACAGCACGTGGGTAACGGCGGGGAAGGAGTGCGAATGAATGGGAGGAGTACAGAGAGGGACCAGTGGGTAACCGGTTGTATAAACTAAGGCATCGAAAACGCGCTCCCACCCACTTACACCATACACCCGTATACGCTTCACCTTTCCTATCCTTTTCAAACCATCACTTCCCTCCTGTCCCACCTCTTCTTCCTCAATTCTAATCACCATTAAAAAACAAAATGCCAGAGCTATAGAAGAGGGCAAGGCGTGAGGAAAGGTATGGATGACCTTCGGAGTTCATTAATGCTGCCTGAAACTATGATGAAGGTCACTGTCGCTACGTATGGATCGCCACACGAACATCCACCCGTCACACGGTGATTATCATATAAATCATTCACGCCTTGACTTTACACTGTTCGTCTGGAACTGCTACACCTCATATGTATCACTGCTATACCCGGCCCACACACGCAAATCATGTCACCAGCTTTTCACTGTAAACAACTACTGACCACCGACCAATCTCTAAAGCCCTTGAGTACGACCCTTGAAAGGTCAGCTCAGAGGTCAGTCAGGTCGTGACCTGTGTCACTGCCGATTAAGCTCATGGTTTAAAATTCAATACGTGCGTTTCCAAAGGCTTTAATGGACAATTAATCTGACCAATTTCAAAGGAATTTCAAAATAAAAATTGAAGCGATTATCAGATGGGCCGTATAATTCAATCGCATAATCTGATGGGACGTATAATTCAATGAAATGAAATTATGTTTACTCTTTCAACGGAGGACGTCACCTGTAACTACATTATCCCCACCGGTAATGTATGTGCTCAATCAACATTAGAATGGTAAAGCCGACCATAAATTTTCTCATTAAACATGGAAACAAACAAGCACACACACACACACGTCCACGAGGAGGGGGTCACTGGTCAAGAGGCGTGTGGTGACGGCTCATGTCATGGCGGGGTGGGTGTGCAGTGTGGGAGGAACATGTCGGGCATGACGGGTCCTGCGGTGTGGTTGGACGGTGTTTGCGATGGGTGGCTTCCGGAACGCTGACCAGCGAGTCACCCAGGCCGGGTTCAAATCCTGGGCTGGCAGGTCGGTCGGAAGTCAACCCAAGCTGTTCATCCTTCCCTTCAGAGTTGGTCGATAAAACGGGTTCCTGGCTCGTGCTGGGGCATGTGAAACGGTCATGTGAAACCACGGAACGGTTTGTGGGCTTTGGACTGTGGATAAGGGACTCTGGGTTCGCTGCATTATACATGGCAGTGAGAGAGTGGATGTGAGCGGATGGGGCCATTCTTCGTGCGTACTATCTGATTACGCGGAAAACGGAGTTATCCATTTGCTTTCTGATTATCTTTTCAAGTACATTACACAACACACTCGTCAGGGAGTCTGGTCTGTAAATCAGCGCATTTTCCTAGTCTCCTTTCTTGAAAAAAAAAAAAAGGCACGACGTTTGCTATCTTCCACTCCACTGAAACTTCACCTGTCTCATGAGACATTCTGAACATCTATTGTGGCCTGTCGAGTGCATCTCCACACATCTTCAGCAAGTACGGAGAAATTTCTTCAAGGACATGAGCCTTATTTGAGTAAAGGCCCTTTAACATTCTATCTACGTCTCTACTAGATTATTAAATGCTTTTCAAGACGCACATCTCATTCCATCTCTCTGGTGTTCGGGGTCACAGCAACTTCCTCTTTTGAACTTCTCAAGTTCCTCCCACATCTTGACCTTGTCCTCTATAAATTTCGCCTCCCAATTCCTTGGCCTTAAAAGTCGCTCTTTAACTAGGAATTTCTCCCTAGTGAATTTACTGGAAGATCTTTTTAACTGTCTCCTGCCCCGCCCATAATATTTATTTTTTTCAAAGTTTGTCCATTCCTTCTTCTTATCCTGCTGTACTAGTTCCTTGCTGCCAGCGATGCTTTATAACATCATTAATTGAAACACATTCTGTATTTCTTAAAACATATCCTTTGTATCTGACGCAAATGGTACCTGTGTTCCTCCTGTCTCACTGTAAATTTCACAAAATCTTTAAACTCTTCTTTCGATCTGGTTTCATTTACCACACAATCAAATTCAGGCATAAAATGATCGCTTCTTTTCCAAGTGATGTATTATGTAAGACATTCTCAATACCCATGCAACTACGTGTGAAGGTAAGATCTAGTAGTGATGCTGTTGTGATCAGTGACAAGCTAATACTGCAAGTTTTCCTGTAAACATTCTTAACAACTTGTGTCTCCACGACTCCCTTTCCCCATGACCATCCAAATTCCCCCAAGTCTCCCTCTCTCTATAACTGAAATCCCCCTTTAACTGTAATTTATCTCTGGGAAGCTCTTTCACCTCTAACTATCCCTCTGAACACAACATGTGAAATCTTCTCTCTCCTATGGAAACATTTTGTGTCCGCAACTCAACAGTATACGATCATGAGTCACCGTCCTCGCTGACGCGTCCGGATTCCCTTCCAGTTTTTGAAAAACCTTTAAAATCATTAAATATGTCAGCAGACATCAGATTCGCTCCATGATATCCTATCCTACTGAAAGGCTTTATCAATTTCTAAATGCAATTATCTTCTAAATATCAACTTCTGTTCAGACATCTTCAAATTCGCTCTCAAAAAATCAATACAGCCCTGACACACAACAGCACGACCCTAGGACAAAGCTGCCATCCACGAGGGTATCGATGCGATCTCTGAGCACGACGGAGCGACACTCCAAGGACGACAGAATGATCCTTGTGCACGACGGCGCGACCTCACAGCACGAAGGTACGACCCCTGGGCGTGACGGCCTGGCCTTTGACCTGACCCTTGCACGGAAGAAAGTGGCGGATATCTATTAGAGACACGAATAATGCCGACCTCACACCTCCTGAATGCCTCGTGCCTCCTGAGGACTACACGCCTGTGGACACATTAAGACTGTCAAGCAGGACTCCTCTGTCTCACGTCATGCTCTACAGTGTGTGTAAATGATTAAATGTAACTAAATCAATAAATGAGATGTCTCACGGTCTCATCATCGCTATAAAATTCGTGCCTCTTTATCGTCATCGCAGCCGTGCCTTCATGGCATGATCGTTGCTGTGACTCATCATCACTATCATCATCGGAGCCGTGCTTCACCGTGCCTCATCATCATCATCATCATCATCATAGACGTGTTTCATCATCATCCCCACCATCCCGGCCGTGCCTCATCATCAACATCATCATAACCGGACGGCATCATTATCATCATCATCACTACCAAAGTCGGACCTCAACCTCGTCATCACCATCGCAAGCATGTCTCATCATCGTCATCACCAATCTCATCATCATCATTACAGTAGTGCCTAATCATCACCACAGCTGCGACACATCATCAACCATACTTCATCATCGCAGCCATGTCTCATCCTCATCATCACTATCACGGTCGTGCCTTTTCCTCATCCTTATAATCACAGCCGTATCATCATCACTATCATAATCATCACAGCCGCGCCTCATCACCATCGCCACCTTCCCTCCTTAATACTTCTATTGATCTTACTAGCAGCCCACCAGTGGGCCTCCGGCCACCCACCACCCAGCCCGCCCACCCAATACCTTCCCCACAGCCACCCACACACCGACCCACCCTCCTAGCCGCTCACCAACCCACCACACTTATCCACACACCCCACTAGAGAGCCGTCTAGCCACCATCCACCCGAACCATGACGTCCACTCATCCACCCACACACCACCGCCCACCCTCATCTCTGGCCGCACAATGCCCACAAAGCCACCCACCTGCTCTGGCCACCTTCAAAGCCACCCCCACTCTGACCTTTGGCTGCCCACAAAGCCACCCACCCAGACCGCCCACAAAGCCACCCACTCTCACCTCTGACCACTCACCCTGACTTCTGGCCGCCCCAAAAGCCCACCCACACCGTGACAGCCAAAGAGCCACCTAACTCCCGAGTGCCACCATCGGACCCATTAGAGGCCGACGCCGTGTCCAAGACATCGTATATCTGAATGTCCCAAGTTCGGCAGGCGTAGACCTGAATGTCCCAGGTTCGGCAGGCATATATCTGAAAGTCCCAAGTTCGGCAGGCATATATCTGAATGTCCAAAGTTCGGCAGGAATTCATCTGATGTCCTAAGTTCGGCAGGAATTCATCTGATGTCCTAAGTTCGGCATAAATCTACCCCAATGTCCTATGTTGGGCAGGAACTTATTGGTATACCCCAAGTTAGGCAAGAAATCACCTGGCTCCTCTATATTCGAGAGGAATTCATCTGAATATCCCAAACTCGGCGGAAATTCACCCGAATCTCCCCAGCTCGGCAGCAGGAATTTATCCGAATCTCCCAAGCACGCCAGGAATTAATCCGTATCTCCCAAGTTTGGCAGCTATTGATGTACAAGTCCCAAGTTTGAAAGGGACTTTATTTAAAACTTAAGTTTGGCGGGAATCTCTCTCTCGGAAACTCCCAAGTTCGACAGGAATTGATGGGGGAGACATCTGAAATTCAGCAGAAACTGATGCCCAACTCCAGTACTTACTTAGCCGGGGCCAATCACTCGTCCCGAACTCGGCAGAAACTGGTCTTGGTCCATCGACTTCCCCATACAGCATGGCCAGGACCCCTGACAGCATGGCCAGGATCATCTAGCAGCATGGCCAGGTCCCCCTATATCGTGGTCTGGTTCCCCGACAGCCTGGCCATGTCCCCCGGCAACATGGCCAGGCTGGCCGCCCGGCACCAGAGGAACCGGCAAATGACATTCCTCGGCCATACCTTCCTCCAAACGATCGCTCCCCACCTACGGCTGGTCGTTCTCCACCCCAGATTGGTTACGTTTCACTCCCCAGATGGGCGATGATCACCCCCCCCCTCCCTTATAAGACTTGTGCTTGCACCCCAACATACGTCATTCAACCACGCTAATTGGCTCGTCTGTTTCCCTAACTGGCTCGTTTGTCAGCCTTACTAGTCCGTTCCTCATTCCCCCAAAAGAGGTCGTTCCTCAGCTTCACAGGGTGGTCGTTCCTCAGCTTCACACGGGTCGCTCCACTTCACAATAGTCGTTTACCTTCAGACTGGTCGTTTTTCACACAAGGAAGTAATTCGTCACCCTTCCAGTTGTCGTTCCTCAACCCTGAAGCGTCGTCCTTTCGCTCCCATAGAGTCGTTCACCCGCTTCCCAAGGGTCGTATGCCAACACTGCTTGCGCGCGTTTCGGAAGGGTCGTATACCGCTTCACGAGGGTCACATACCGCTTCACAAGAGTCGCACATCAGCTTCACTAGGGTCGTACGTTCATACGGGTCGTATGCCGTTTCGCAGAGGTTGCATACCGCTTCACAAGGGTCGTACAACCGATGCAAAAGAGTCACATACCTGCTTCACGAGGGCCGGACAGCCGCTTCACGAGAGTCGTACACCCGCTTCACGAGGGTCGTACATCCGCTTCAGGAGGGTGGTACACCCGCTTCAAGGGTCGCTTATCACCACCCAATCTCCCAGTCTCTCATTCGCCAGCTCCTGCGTCTCTAATTCAATGCTTTAATCTATCAACCTAACTGTTTCTATCGACCAACCTGCCTATCTACGTATCTCTGAGTTTACCGGTCTATAAATCTTATCTATTTATATATCCATCTATTTACCATTGGTGGCCTTTCAAGCTGTCTGCCATCAGCTATAGCGAACCATTCTGGCTTCTCTGTACCGTTATCATGAACCGGTACCTGTGCACCGCCGGTACACCTCGCACCTCCACGACGCTACGAGCGTACCCTCCTCCACTCACTTAACGGGAAGTGTAGAGAGTTGATGAGGCTCGGAACAAAGGTACTACTGGAGGTGCAGGATTATGACATGGAGGTGAAGAGTCAGGAGTCAACAGTGCGGACTTCTGCTGACGAAGGAGACGGCAGGAGACGTCAAGGCGCTGGTTAGCAAGCGTGTGTGTCTGACACGGGAACTGCGCGAATTGCCCTCCTTTCAGGTGATCCTCGGGTACATGATAAGGCGTGGTGAGGTCAGGTCACGGAGGTGCTGCTCTTGAGGACTGGAGGCGTCGTTGACTGGTGGAGCCCAGGAAGAAGGCGAGGGGCTTCCGTGATTAAGTCGGCTCGTTCTAAACTCACTTGTATTCCGTGTGACCCTGACGAGGTCGGCCAAGACGCAGGTGGTGTGGGCCGCCGACCTCATGCCTATCGGGATTACGAGGCCAGGTGGGGTAACACTTCGCTACTGGTACATCCCACGGTACACCACCTGCCACCAGACGGTACCTGTGTACCCTCCGGAGGGTACGCCCACACTTGACCATCCAACACTACCAGAGCACCTTGCCAAAACAATCCCCCCCCCCCAAACGGAACCCTGGGAAAGGGGGAGACGTTATCAAAAACCTTATCAATGGCCCAAACTTCCGCACCTCACACGGCCGCACTGGGGATTAGTACCTCACCGTGAAGTGCGTCGTTATCCGTCCACCACGTGTTTCTCTCTCTCTAGAGCGAAGGTTGGACGTAAGGCTCTGGTGTGCTTCGTACTGCGTCCAGCTCATAACGACGGTCAGCTGGAGTTCACTCCCTTAAGCCGGTTGTTTACAAAACCCTCTCAAAGGATCTCAGTCAAGAAGTAATTACTGAGGAAAGCAAAAGGTCCTCGACTACTGACGCAGAACACAGAGCGAACCCTCGCCAGTGATTTCCCTCGTCAAAGGCATGGAGGAGAAAGATTATTCGTTCTTCACTTCGCGCGGGAGTAAGTTTATTGGCTTCGTCAGGAGGTGCTGATGGCTGGCGTGTGGACGGTCATACGCGGGGGCGGGCACCACGGGCCTCCCTGCACCTGGTGCAAAGTGGACAAGAGATGACAGCTCCGGAAGACGACGGCCGAGGGGGTAAGACAGACCACTCGAGGACCTGTGAACCTTGAGCACGACGGTACGACCTTTGATGAACACGATGGTACGACCCTGAAAGCACGACGGCACGACCCTTCATGAACACATTGGTACGACTCTTGAAGCACGATGGTACAACCTTTCATGAACACGACTGAACAACCCTTAAAGAACGACGGTACAACAACTGAACACGAAGGTACGACTCTTAAAGCACGACGGTACGACCCTTGATGAACACGATGACACGACCCATGAGCACGACGGTATGACCTTCAGGTATGATTTCCTGACCTCTGACCCAACCCATATGGTGCCTCACCGCCGTAGTGGCAGTGAACAGCAAATCTCCCGCCCGTCCCCCGGTCAGCCTATGGCGGACGCTGTGGTTCGGTTCCCCAGAGCCCGGGTAGCTACCGCTGTACACACATCACATGAGCACTACCTCATCCCACTGAGGCAACCACTCACAATGCAACTCGACGTACAACCACACGTCTCTCCCGTCGTCTCCAAGTTGATCGTGGCTGCATACATTCCTGTCTCGTTTTTTCACCTATGGCTATACAGATAATACACCTTTCTCCAGGCTTTATCATGGGTGAATTTACATAAATCAAAATACTGAACGGCTGTCAAACACCTTGTCTCTCTATACTAACGGCTTAGTATACAGCATTTCTTTTCCCGTCATATACGACTACAAGACACTTCACAGCAGGAGGAAATAGTGACGTCGTGAGGGATCGTTCATAGAACGATTACAGTAAAGCGTTTCACCCCGAGGCAAACGGAATGAAAGAGAGAGTCTCAGACTGACGACGGGGGAAATGCCTCTGTTCCATGCTATTGTGTGTGTTGGGGGGGGGGGTTAGTTTGGTAGGCCAAGGGCAGCGTCTATTCCACCTGGTCTACCGGAGTAGCCGATAAGGCCTTATCACTACAGCCGGCGTGGCAACACCTCGCATTACAAGACATATCTGCGTTTGACAATTTCCTGTTCTCGTATCATGAAGATGGGGAGAGCAAAGTAGTACTATACCGTAACGAAAGAAACCCAGAACTCGGTGAAGTCAGGCTCAAGTAACTATGCATTGGGAGACTGAGAGAGATGGACCCGCAACACTCATTACAAACTGGACCGTGGAAACATTACTCTCCTTGTGATTTATCTGCCCTACCCCGGCAGGATCCTCAGGGGTGACAGAGAGGGCCATGTCCCCGGACGCGGACACACTTGGTAGGTCCATTAGGCCCATCAGTGAGGGCCATGTCCCAGGATGTGGACACCCCTCCGGAATGCCCACCCGAGGTACCAGCTGTCGACTGACTTGGCCTGTCACGCTTGTGGTGCTTCTACCCATCGGATGTCAGTTAGTCCCCATCCATCCGCCAACCAGAGAGGAAGGAGGGACAGGAAGATCACCGGGGATCGAACCAGGCCCAGAGGGACAGAAGTCACCAACGATAACCACTTCACCACCGGGGCAGCCTTCCAACGAACTGAAAAATTCCGATATTCCAAATATCAAAAATGCTCTCCCATACGATGAGATCCTCGTGCGTGCCACTGATACAGATCAATAATTTCTTCCAGTATGTAGTTTGTGTTCTAGCTGGTCCCTGGAAACCCTTAGAAATGCTACAGTGAGGAGCACTGACTACAGGTGTCGTATTCTGTAAGAGGGAGTTCGACGTCTGTTTTAATCCACGCTTCAGGAGGAGAGGGATCCTCTTAAACTGTTTAAGTTTATAAAGATCGGAAAAGTATTAGAGCAATATCCGGATTCAGTTCGTCTTTTCTAAGCTCTCTGAAGAAGATGAAACCTGGAGAGACGATCACAGTTTCGCTCCTCACATTAAAAGGGAGGAATTTATCTCATCACAGTTCGTGATGAATCAGATCAAACGTACGAATCTGTTATTCTTTTTCCGCAGTACGATACAGGTTACGCAACAGATTCTATTTTTCTAATCTGGTCAGCAGTGTCGGCAAACAGGAGGGAAGATGGCGGTACAATACGCAGCAGAGCTGATGTTTAGCTCACCATGGGTTTGCTAAAGACAAAGGCTGGTGTCCTCCGTTGTCTGGTGTGTGTGTATGTGTGTGTGTCTGTCTGTCTGTCTCTCTCTCTCTCTCTCTGTCTGTGGCCGGCCTCTACAGAGCGTTTAATTCTTCACACCACCACCACCAGGGGTTCTGGGTCACCTGAAAATTAAACCCTTGAGCACGACGGTGCAACCCTGGCCTTTGACCTGGGTTTTCACTGTTCAGCTGTGCTTAAGAGTGGCACCCTTGTGCTCAAGTGTCGTATATCGCTGAGCTCGAGAGTCGTGTCGTCGAGTTCGAGGGTCCCACCGTGGAGCTCAACCCTGAACACGGACGGGTTGACGAACGTTAAACTTGAACAACGAACCATACAGTGGCCCACCTGGTATCAAAATAACCACTCAGCCCCTCCGATAAAGAAAAAAAAAAATTTTCCCACAAATATGGACGGACACACACACACACACACGCACACACACGGCTCACAATTCATAAACGCAGCGTCCTGAGCCATAACACACACGGCGTCGCTTTCCATAACTGCGTGCATCGCATCCAGCACGACACTGGCAGGGGATCTCACCGCCTCCCTCGTCCAGCGGCTGCGACGCAGGAGGAGCTGCGGACCCCGCTCTGATGACGCCCCAAGGGCGCTGGTGGAAGGGATGTGTCTTCAAGTGGATTGTGGTCTTGTGGAGAGGACGGGCGATCGTCAGGCTCATAAAGGATGTGTATAGGAGCGATGGAGAGTGAAAGACAGTGATGAGAAAACTAGTAGCAGCATATCCTGGGAAAGGGAATAGAAAAAGACATCCTCAACAATCGTAATTCCTCTCAAGTCAACTTACAATTGCCTGCCATACTGACAGCTAATTACGAGTCACTTGAAACCACATCCAACACGGCAGATATCATACCACTGATTAACCTTAGTCAGATGTGGGAGAACGCATAGCTATAGCAAACATACCTGACTGTGTATGTGACTGCTATTTGTGTATTACTGGGACAGAGAGTTTTACACTATGTAACCCTGTCTGTTACCTAAGTGTGTGTGTGTGTGTGTGTTGATAGAAAGATACTAAGATAGATATAGACAGACAGGTAGATAGATATACACACCAGGTCTTAAGCTTATGTATAACACACACGCACAGACACACAGCCCAGAGCCTACGCCAGGTAGCCATTCATCGACCAGCCCCAAAGCGGAGGATGAACGACTCGCTGGTTGGCCGCGAGCCAGCTGGCTACGCCGCCGTCCGGGGCTCGAACACGAGCCTCCTGAACCGGTGGGCCGCGGGGTTCACCGCTGCGCCACCTGTGTTCTTGATTATGAGACAAGGAAAACATCATCAAAATATAAGCGCATCTGGATGTACTCAACCTTATTCTCCTTTTCTTCGTTTTCTATAATATTTTGTTTTTTATATCCGTATACTGGACAATCTAGCACTTCATACCATAATGACCTAATTATTTCTTTTTTTTACTTGATCGCCGTTTCCCGAGTTAGCGAGGCAGCGCCAGGCACAGACGAAATAAGGCCGCATCCACTCACATCCATTCTCTAGCTTAATCATATACATTCATATTACCTACATTAGAATAATCTCATGTAAACATTACAATGGGCAACCGAACATATACGAAAAAGATTCACATGAAAAGAAAGTATGTCTGCTAAAGGTAAACACAAACTGTCTTTCACTTTCTCAAAAACTGAAACATACTTTCTCTTGTCTTTTCTTTTTCCGTCTCTCAATTCTCTCTATATTTCAATTAGGGCTCTGCCTCGATGTGGACTTCTGTCCGTGACTGGAGCCTTCAACAGCAACAAGAAAAAAAAAAACACTGACATCTAAAATACTCTCTCCTGTTAACACAAAAATCAATCAAAATTCCTGTAACTTAACAGAGCAAACCATTTCTCTTTTGACAGGTATTCCAAAAAAATCCCGACGTTTGCAATTAAGAGTGTACCCTTCTCTGCACAAGTAATATCTGACGAAACAGATTATTCTGATGATCTGGGGTTTCAGGAAAAGAGTAAAATGACAAATGTGTGGAAGAGGTGGTCAGAGTGAGCGAATCCGGGAAAGGCGGCCTGTATGCCCAGACACACACTCTGTTTATCACACTTCACAGAGTCCGGCCAATGATCAAACACACACACACACACAGAGCCATTAAATACCTTAAATACCTTTCATTACTGTTTCCGGCCATATCCCATTAAACGAAATAGACTCGGACTGCACACAGCTGACGCTGCCCTACTGACGAAGCCGGACAGGCTGCCGCTGCACCAGGGGAACTGACAGCTCTTTCCTCAACCAACCAACCAGTCAACTACCACAGGAAAATCTGAGACTGGAGAAAGTCAGTTATGACTGACATGACATCAAAGTTAGAGTTAATAAAAAAAAAATCATAAAACAACATATATTCTCCGACCATCACACTCAACTGCTTGCAAAGTCACATAACAGACACATCACTTCCGAGAAAGACAAAAGCTACAGCAAAGTGGGGAAAACTTTTTTCTCTTTCTTACACAAGAATTGTCGTCAGAATCCTTCAGACACAAGTTTTACGAAGACTTCCATCCCCCCTTACCCCTCTCTCTCTCTCTCTCTCTCCTTTGAGGCAGCCTTTAGAAAAGAACGTGTCGTCATCTCCCTCGGCGTCATCTGAAGGCTGGTGGGAGACCCGGGGTGCACTCCAGGCTGGGATGGCCAGCATCAGCAGGTATCCACACCCTTTCCGGGGTCGATAGCCTGACACCACTCTTTCCATCACTCACTCGGTCGGCAGCTTTACCTCTGGCGTTTGGGTCTGTCAGCACCTGTTCCCCTACGTCCCTAGTTAGGGTGCGGGCGTGGATTCGGATGCATCGATTCATGATTCGGGGATGGACTGAATCCCCCCGTCTCCGACATGGAGGAAATACTTATCACAACGAAGTCGAAGCCAAAATCGGATCTTTTCAGGCCTGTGACCCGTGTAATGAGTCAGTGTTGTAATAAGCCAGTGAGTTACTTAACCCTGGCACACGCGGGAGTGATGTGGCTAGCACCAAGTCCCGCCGCCATCACCCTCTCTACCTCACTATGACCCGACGCGCGACTAGCATGATCAAGCCGGGAATGTGATGAGCTCGAACCCGTGACCGTAAAGTACGGAGGTGAGTTCGCCAACCACTTAACCATCAACCAACCTCTTCGTTTGTTCTGGGAATGGGGAGAAATGCCGCTCACTTTATTTCATACATAATGTCGGACATAGCACGGGCAAAATATGCCGCAAATGTGGCACTCTCAGATGAAAGGAAAAATTAAGTGACAAAATGTATGCAGAAATTAATGCAAGTCCCTCGGATGATGGTTGACGCGGCTCTCAAAGGAGGAGAGAGACGAAGGATGGGAGTGAAGTGCGCAGCCTCGCTGTTCAAGCAAGGCAGATATCATAACGGTCAATCCTCGTATGATTGGTCTACACAAAATCAATGGGAAGCAGCCACGCGTGCCTCGAAACGTTTGGGGCATGCTGTGTCCCCGGAAACGGTAATTTGGGCAACTGCCAATCAGTCCAAGAATACACACCTAAACTGCCCCAGAGCTTGAACGAAAAGACCTTGTATAAAAGTGGCAGTGAATTACGCGAAAAGTAAATATATTTCACACAGTTTTCAAGCGGTAAAATATTCTGTATGAAACATTAACAACCCAACTGCAGAGAATTAGCTGGGAAAAGAAATATATACTTCAACACCGGGTCTGCGCGTTATCTCAAACACATGGAGGCGATTCGTGTGTTCCGGCTGACGTATCTGGCGGCCATAACTTGATGCTGACAGCCTTGAGGACCCTGGGCAGTCGGCTGGTCTTAGGCAAAAGTGGCAAGCACAACACAACCAACCAACACGGCCCCGGCGCTCCTCCCCCCATACTGCTGTTCCACCCACTCCCATCATCGCACTCGACCACAATGTCCCTACCCTCGTCCACCACGACCAGTCGTCCACATCCAGGTAAGCCCTCCACCACAACAGACCAGTCCACCACATCCTGGCAAACCCTCCATCACAGCAGACAGACCAGTCGACCACATCATGGCAAGCCCTCCACCACAGCAGACGGACCAGTCGACCACATCATGGCAAACCCTCCACCACAGCAGACAAACCAGTCGACCACATCATGGCAAACCCTCCACCACAGCAGACGGACCAGTCGACCACATCATGGCAAACCCTCCACCACAGCAGAAAGACCAGTCGACCACATCCTAGTAAACCCTCCAGCAAATACCACGTGTTGACACACCCTGCTGACTGAGCAGCTCCCTGTCATCCCCCCCCACCCCACTCCCCCGGTCCCCAGTGTTTACAAGTCGTCTCCACATAACGTCTGTCCAGCTCCTCATCTTGTATTATTCACCCCCACTCACACGTCCTTCTTGTTCTTGTCCTCTCTCTCTCTCTCTCTCTCTCTCTCTCTCTCTCTCTCCCTCTCTTTCTTTCAGCACCTGGACCTTGACTGTGAGCAAGTGTGAACTACGACATGCAAAATTATATTTGTTCGTGTCAATCGACTCTCCTTCATGAGCAAGAAGAGACAAGCACCAACGTACTGCACATACACGTCCGTGTGCGGGAAGGTTTCACGTACAAGTCCGTGGACAGGAAGGTTTCACGTACATGTCCATGGACAGGAAAGATTCACGTACACGTACGTGGGCAGAAAGGTTTCACGCACACCTCCATGGACAGGAAGGTTTCACGCACACGTCCGTGTGCAGTAAGGTTTCACGTACAAGTCCGTGTGCAGTAAGGTTTCACGTACAAGTCCGTGGACAGGAAGGTTTCACGTGCACGTCCCTGGACAGGAAGGTTTCACGTACACGCCCACGGACAGGAAGATTTCACGTAAACGTCCGCGAACAGGTTTCACGTACACGCCCGTGGACAGAAAATTTTCACGTACACGTCCATGGACAGGAATTTTCACGTACACGTCCGTGGACAGAAAGGTTTCACGTACACGTCTGTGGACACGAATTTTTCACGTACACCCGTGGACAGGAAGGTTTCACGTACACGTCCGTGGACAGGAAGGTTTCACGTACACGTCCGCGGATGTTGCAAGTCCCAGCACAACGGGATTCTAATATATGCAGTCCCGGGTCCACGGAAATTTCCCGGGATCTGGTATAGCCTCAAAAATTAAAGATATCTTTATAAAAATGAAACATTTAGTTAAAAAAAATTATCTAATCAGGATTTATTGGCATACGCACTATATTAAATATGAATGTGTTGGAAATTTGCAAAAAATATTGTGAGTACGAAATAAAGATATATATGAAATTTGTAAAAAGTAATGGAAGTACGAAACATGAATGTATATGAAATTTTTAAAAATACAAACATAAATTTACACATCAAATAATGTTGGAACGATTCCTCTAACCTTTCCAATCACTAAAGTTGCTATGATAAAAGAAAATATAATAATGATGAAACATAAAATAAATATAGAACAATATATTAAGTAACATTAATATGTAAATGAAACCAAATTAAGTGTTTGCATTCCAAATACAAAAAAATTGAGCTAATTTTACAATATAAGGAACGACCAACACTCAGTAATCTCTGGCTTGAATTAGTTTACCACACAACACATACGATCACCACTGCTGTCACTCGATTGTGTTCGCAGATTGGTTATATAGAACACCTGGGGTGAATTGGGGCTCTCTCAGACTGACTGCTCAGACCTTTCCGACGACGAAATTAGCTATTAAAACATTATACCGAGTGTCCGTACGATACCTTTTCGAACACGTTCGGATCAGGATCACAATCTAACTACAAGCGAAGTAGCGCTGCGCTGCCATGCAGTACAATGACAGACAGACTAACGTCACGAAACGCTCTGTCCATCTGTCGTGCAACTCTCAGTTGTTCGAATATCGGTTACGAAAACAACCGAAAGAAAAGTACTGAAACTAACGTATCCCAACTATGCAAATAACGCCCGGAATTGCCCCAAGACTACTCATAAATATCCCAGGAGTTGTGGTGTTAAACCGGGATCCCGCTTGATGAGACCCGGGTACGGACGCTTTCCAGCCGTTTTCTGTGGCTCTTCCAATCAGGAGACCGCGGAGAGCGCTGCGGAGTATTCCGGCTCAGGACGTGTATGTTTTCCTGAGTAAATTTTGACACCGACCGTGGTATACAGTGGTTTGCCTGCCTCACGATCCCTACCAGATGGTAATATAAGGACGAGTCCGCCATGATGTGTAGGTTCCTCTCACAGAGCGACCCTCAGTCATATAGTTCCAATGACGCGGTACTCGCCGTCTGGACTGTTCGAACGCCTTCCTATTTGCCCGATCTTTACGTTTTCGAGGAATATATAGCATTAGCCACTTGTCCATCTAACCGCTTCGTCTTGTCAAAGTCACTTGAAATAATCTGCAGTCCTTGTTGCTTCGTATACGTTTCATAATCTTAACATCATCAGCAAACATGTTCAGGTAGGAATCCACCTCGTCTGGCGAATCATTTATGAAGATCAGAAATGTAATGGCCCCAGCAGTGAACTCTGAGGGACCCCAGGTATAACCGTCTCCAGTCTTGAGTAAGCTCCCCCGACACGTATTCTTTGGTGCACACTGCAGGTGCGATCTCCGCAGGACCATGGGGCACGGTACGGGAGCAAGGTACCACGGGTAATTCTCCAGCAGAACCACAGATGAACTACTAAAATTGACAGTACTGCTGCCATCGACATGATGCGCCATGAAAGAGGTGTGACAGCCAAACGGAGTCATACTCGAGGCTAAGACACGATACGTAAGGGTAATATCGTCGTGCCCAAGAGTACTATCGTAACCCAGGGTCGTACCTTCGTACCCTGGGGTCGTAACTTTACGTTCAAGGGTTGTACCGTTATGCTTACGAGGTTAGAGGAGGATGACGTCAGAATAAGTTTTAGGAATCCTTCTGGATACTATCGATGGGACAGTGAAGCGTGAGACCCTCTGGATACCCACCCATCACAATACATACCCAGCAGGACCAGCGTGATGACTTGGGAGAAGAAACACGCCTCACAATGGAAGGAAAAATATCTGCAATTCTGGAGGTACTGGAAACAAAGGAAAATACCTCGGAGAGACAAGACCGTGTGAAGGAAAACTGAGAAAAAGAAAGAAATTTTTCTAGAGATGACACTTACAACTGTGCTGTAACAGTTGAGGAGTGCTGAAACAGAGAGAGAGAGAGAGAGAGAGAGAGTCATGATGCAGTGTGGATGAAGTGATCTGTGGTAGTAGTGGGAGACTCGGCCGCCAGCAGGACCCAAGACTGGGTAGGTGGCCATCCACAGGGGAGGAAACAGACACAGAGCAGCTGATGGATGAGTATAGGGAGGAATATGCTAAGGAAAACAAAAGAAAGAAAGCAATCAAGAAATGAGATTTGAAAACAATGGAACACAAACTTAGCGACTGGATTCTAAGGCTTGGGAAAGGAGCGGTTTATACGTATTTTGCGAGTGAACAGGGGAGACGGTCGGAAGGCGACAGATGTATAGGAAGTAGAGAGGAAGTTCTTATTGTGTTCTTCAAGCTCCAGTCATGAATGAACCCTAACAAGGCGAGGATAACCATGTTTTTAGAAAGACGTAATTAAAAACTATTATTTCGAAAATTCTTTTTACAGTGAGAAAAGGATAAGAAAATGAGTGTGAATATAGAGAGGAAAAGGAAGGAAGGAGTAGGCAAAGGTGTACGGCGCATGTTAGAAGGTTTACAGTCCAGCTTGGCAGCTTTGCTTTACTGAGACTGAGGTTTATAAGTATGAAGGCAGCATTCGAATAAAGGATGACAATAAATCAGTAAAGTACGAGAAGGAAGAAGGGTCACATTATAACGCAAACATTGAGAGCCAACTAAAGGATCATGCGACACTATAACATGAACGAGACAACCAAATCATCAAGGATCCAATAATTCCACCAAAATGGCTCCACTTGGCGAATCCACTGACAAAGACAGAAGGTATTTGTGAAGAGTTATACGCTAAGTCTCGCAGAGTACTAACCACAAGACATTTGGCCTGACCCCTCGACACTACCTGCCTGGTGTGGAAGTGACCTCCTCAGAAGCGCCATCATCAACATAGGCGGGTATCAGCATCTTCAACACTACGGAACGACCCTTGCGTACGACGGGACGACCCTTGACTACGAAGGCACGACCCCTGAGCACTAACAGTATGACTCATGAGCACGACGGCACGACCCGTGAGCACGACAGTAAGACCCCTGTCCACAGGCTGTGTGGGGTCTTAATTCCTTAATCCACCGATCACTAACGGAACAAGATTGCTAGCTACTATCCTTCCTTCCTTGGGCTTTAGTAAGCCCCTTTGCTATATTTATATATACTCGCGACACTTACCAGATGCTTCTGGTAATATTGTACAGGGATATCTAGTGACAGCACTACGATCCCGATTCCTCTATCAAGGAATAAAGTATTGAAACTGAAACTGAAACTGACTGCTAGGTATTATACCAGCCTGGCCTCTCTGATCCGGCCCATAAGAACTGGGAGTTAACATACGGCCGTAACCGGCCAACATCATCATATTAGCAGTACTGACGCGGGCGGCCGGCCGCCAGACTGAGGGCATCTGTTCCAGTTCAGTTTCAATACTTTATTCCTTGATAGAGGAATCGGCATCCTCGTGCTGTCACTTGGTACCCCTGTACAACAATACAAGAAGCATGTGGCAAGTGTCGCGAGTGCATATATATATATAAAAAAGGGGCTTACTAAAGCCTAAGGAAGTTATTATATCTGTCGATATACGACCTCGGAACAGAGACAAATGGAACTCAGGAAGACAATCGTAACGTCTGCTCAAAAAAATCTACAGCACGTGTCTCCCTAACTCTCCTGACGTAACGATAGACATGTGCAAACCTACGAAACTTATCTATCGGCATGAGGTAATATCGGAACCAATAGTAAACACAGCTGATAACGAGAAGAGAAGACGAAAGTCTTCAAAATGTAGAGGAACCTGATAACCAGAGGATATATCATGAAGGAAGGAGAGAAACGAAATTCTGGACAGACGAGAAAATACTTTTACTGACGATAAATTAACGGAGATAAGGAGCATGGTAAATGTTGGCCGGGAGTGCGAAACTATAAAGCATTAGGAGAGATATGTGAGGTCATGAGGCGGTTCCACAAGAGTGTACAGCTCCCACACCATGAGTACACACAAATGATTACAAGGACGCACCTACATACACACACACACACACACACACACACGCACGAGTTGTTTAAAGTCCCGAAAGTAGAAGAGAGCAAAAGCCATACCCGTCCTATAAGACAGGAGACCGGTAGGAGACGCTGACCTACAGACAAGTTTCCTTGCCAAGTGCGGTCTGCAAAGTACTGGAAAATATAATTTAGGAAGCAAATGGACAACTTCCAGGAAAAGAGTAAGAGGCAATACGGTTTCAGGGAAATATGGTTATGCTTGATGAACCTCTTAGATTTCTACGAGAGAGTGAGCTCAGTTTGAGACGAGAGAAGGATGGGAATAAAAGGGAAACTACTTCGAAGGACAGATTATAATTCTCTAAGTAGAGGAGAACAAAGGACGCATATCAGAGAAGCCTTCTCGAAATGGTGTGAGATCAGAAGTGGAGTGCTGCAGGGTTCTGAGAGATAGAGATAGAGAGAGAGAAAGAGAGATCGGACCCTGGCCCCTCGATGACCTTCGTCCCCGGTGTTAAACCCAAGTTTCTCACCTGCGGGAATAAATGGCCCGACACCACAGCTCTTCTTGACTCACATGTGAGAATGCTAATGTCTGCTGATGATGCCAAGGGCATGAACGCAGTGTAACGTAAAGGGGATCGCGTCCACCGACAAGGAGGACACAGAAAACTGAAGTTGGTTTGATACAGAGTTGATGAAATACAACCAAAGTAAATGTAAAGTATTGAGGAGAGAACAAAGTGAAAGAAGGGTTCGGTAAGAATACTATCTTGCAGGAAATAAGCAGCAGGAGTGTGAGTATGGGAGGAACTTGGGAGGATTAGACATCGTTCCAAACCTGTCGCCGGAGTCCCACACCATAACAGTAAGAACAGACCCAAAGTGGCTGCTGGTAACTAAAAGAGCAGCATTCATCTTCATGGGTCAGGGAAGACTCAGCAAGCTGTTCACATGGTAGGTTTGGCGCAAAACTAGAATACGTTTCTCAAGTTTGGTCATCGTGCTTAAAGAAGCACAAAGAGAGAAGGTCCAGAGGTGGGAAGCAAAGATGGCACTAGAATTAAGAGGGCCAAGTTATCCAGTCCCTGGATTTTGTCAACCCCGGAAGAGAGATGAGGAGAGGGTGACCTGATCGCAAGCTTTAAGCTTTTAAAAGGTCGTGATGATGTAGAGAGCGAAGTTCTTTGGAAGATGCGAGGCGAAAAGCAAAGGTCATAACATGAAATGTAGCAAAACATTTGTTAGAAAAGATATGCAGAGAAGCAGTTTTACACTGTAAGGGTCATGGATGAATGGGATAACTGCATTATGAGACTGTGAACATGGACGCCGTTTAAAAAAAAGTTGTATAATAAAGTTTAAAGAGATGGGGTCCCACGAGCGTTGAACACCCTCCCCGTACAGTACAAAGTGGGTGATTAACACGCACACACGCACGCACGCAGAGTATGTAAACCAATGTATTACTGATACTGTTCATCACTTAATGTTAAACTAAGCGCACAATGTGTAAACCGTAGGATTTACTCTGCAAACATTCCCGTACGTGTGCCACCCTGACTACGTACATGTACATACGTCACTCGTGTACTTATTCCAAGCGTGTAAACATCCAGCCCACGTTGATCTTAAGCACTTTTATGATTAGTTAACTAGGTCTACTGTGACTTCCCAGTTCTGCAACGTCTGCAATATCTCAGCCGAATGGCAGCCAAAATTCAATAAATCGTTATTTATATATTCATCCACACAAACACACACGCACGAATTAAGACAGCTGAGTCACTGGGAAAGATCAGAGGCCTTATATTTGCCCACTTTGGAAAAGAGAAGAGCAAGGGGCGACCTGATCGCAATCTTTTCTTCAAAACATATTAATGACGTGGACAGAGAAAAGTTCTTCAAGATATGTAGGGATAGAGCAACCAGAGGACAAAACATGAAATTATGCTGGAAACTTATCAAAAAAATTGTAAAGAGGTAATCTTATAAGTATAAGAGTGGCGGAAGAATACAACAGCTGAAGACATGGTTAACGCAGACAGCACAGAGAAATTTAAGAAGTACGAAACAAGACAATGTTCAGGAGATGGGGCCCCGCAAGTGTAAAACTCCCACCCTTGTAAAGTGCAGCACACACAACCAGAGAACATAACATGAAATTAAGCAATAAATTCGATAAAAAAAAAATAGATGTAAAGAAGGACTTTTACTGTCAGAGACTGGCGGACGAATGGAATAAACTGAATGAGTAAAGAGCAAAAGTGGAGAGCATACAGAAGACTAAAAAGTTGTGCGATAGAGAAAGTTCAAGTGATGGGGCCCCACGGGCGTAAAACTAGAGTGTCTGAGTTTGGCAGAGCGTGTAAAAGGAAGAAGCTGAGCTGGGAGCCAACACGAATACAAGTAAGGTAATGAGGTTTAGCAGGGGAGAAGAGGTCAGTTTGAGTGCGAGACTGAAGGGAAAGAACCCGGAGGAAATCGGAAGGGGCGATTTAGGTACCCGGGAGAGGACGCGGTGGCGGATGGTGCTATGGGTGCTGAAGCGAACCATGGGGATGGGTGCGTTGAGGAGTATGTAGAGAAAGAGGTTATTGTATGTGAGGGGTAAAGATGGGCATCCTCGATGATACAGTAGTGCTCCTGAGGCTGTATGGATGCGAACCTGGGCCCTAATTGCAAAAGCACAACAGAGACATTTTCCTTTTTTTTTTTTAATGTTGGAGGCTCTAGTTACGGACAAAAGTCCACATCAAGGTCAGGCCTAAACTGAAACATAGGGAGGATTATGAAAGGGAAAATGAGGAGACAAGGAAAAGTATTCACAAATTTTGGAGTTGCTGAAAAACCTGTTTTTTAAAATGTGCCAGTTCATAGCTATTGGAAAAGACATGAGAGGGCAGAGAGTTCCAAAGCTTCAAGGTGAAGAGGAGAGAAACAGTTATCAAACCGGCCCACCCTTGAGTTGCCATCGGCAAACACAGTAATCATTTTCACAACTGTAATGTAGGGGAGAAAATCAACAACAAAAGACACAAAAGTCAATGTCCCTTTACAGGATAAAGTCAACAGGGTCTTCTAACCTGGAGGTCAATAAGTCCCTCTCCCTACTGGAAGTCAACGAGTCCCCTCTCCCTACTGGAGGTCAATATGTGTCTCCCTCCACAGAGAGAGTTGCACCCTACCGCTGGGGATCACAACGCGAGTTACCAGGCAGGAGGGGAACGTGCCACTGACCTGTGACTGTCGATAATGAACACTCGGGGTCGGTTTCACCGGAGCCGAGATGTGCACATCCCTCCCCTGAGGCATCACTCCCCTGGGGCACCCATCCCCCTGGGGCACAGACAACCTACCCCTCCTCACCTGGCCTGCACACTGGTCCCGGGACTATGACCAAATCACATTTAAGGAACAGCACATTCCCCGGAGATAAACACTAGCCTTGTGTTCATAATAGCAAGAAAAATAACAATATACATAAGTAATACCTCTCGTCATATATCCCGACCCATTGGAATTTATACTCAGCTGAAAAAACAGAGATTCGTGAATGGTTATAGCAGAGAAGAGGAGACGGGAGGTACAACGAGAGGCGCAGTATGATAAAAGGGGAAGAGAAAGTACGTTTGAGGAGTACATGGGAGTGTACCTGACTGAGGAAGCCAGACAACACAAGACCAAAAGGTCTGTGACGAAGTCATCTGCCGGATTAGAAATACCATCCCAACTTTTCTACTTTAAGATAAGAATAGAAGAGGAGTGAGAGAGGAAGGAAGGAAGAAGGACGGAAGGAAGAAGGGAGGGATGGCGAGGCAGGGAGAGAGACCAAGGAAGAAGGACGGAGGAGGAGGGGAATGAAGCAAGAGGAGAAAGATTATGAGAGATACTTCGTCTATAATTGTTACCAGGGCGAACACCTGCTTCCTTCTGGTGGCTGACCTGATGATGATACACCAGCACACACCTGCCGTCCAACCCCTGATACATCAGAATACACCTGCCGTCCAACACCTGATACATCGGCACACACCTGCCGTCCAACAGCAGCTGAAATTACTACCTGCCCCAAGAGTCCCTCCTATCCTTATGAGGCTCCTGCAGCACTCATGGAAGTGCAGCAGGAGTTCCGCGGGAAATGTGCGCGACTGCCGGGTCTCATGGAGCTTCTGCAGGAAGGAAAGGTGCCGAGGCCACGAGGTAATGAGTGGCTGCCGTTTGAGCTTCGTGACGCTGCAGGGTATGGCCGAATGTCCCCTAGTTCAAAAAGCTTCTTGACACGGGCGGTGAATTTGCTACTTATATGAGAGAAGCCCTAAGGGGATCCTGGAGTCAGCAGTGCATTTGTGGCCTGAGGAAAGGTGACCGTCTGAGTTACTGAGACAGAGTCTGCAGTGGCATTTGTTTATGGCCAGGCCAGGCCTCAATGCGGGTGGTGATGGCGGAACGAGGGCTGTCCCAGTAGATGACGATGGTCCCTGAGGAATTATAAAGGCTCACTCAATGGCGGGAGGCCAGATGAGGCGGGGTTTCTCTCTTGTAAGTTCGAGAGTGTCCATCGTCAACCTGTCCACCTGCTGATCTCTCGTGTGAGTAGCAAGTCTTGGTTGCCTGAAGTCATACAAGGCTAATGTCTGGCATTACCGGACTCCCTGAGGTTACAAAGGGAGTGAAAAGTCACCTTTAGGAAGACTCTATCATCGTCAGTTGAAGAAAAAGAATACAGTCCCGTCAAAGATATCTCTCGCTTCGAAGGAATCCATCTTATTCCTGCTACAGATCGTAGCACAGCCCAGGAGCTACAGGACCCCCTTCAGATCAGGAGGGGGTCTTAGGGTTATATAATAATAACAATAATATAACTTCTACTGTTCCCTCGAAAACTACTAGCGTGAACAACACCAACAACCATATATAACGCATCATCAGCGAACTCCACCACCACCACACGACCAAGGGCTCCACCATGGAGATGGCGGTGCGGCGCGCGGTGCATTGTGGGGCGGGTGGGCATCTGGGAGTGGGTGGGGGGGGGGGGTGACGACAGGAGCAGATGCCTGATAAGACAAGTTGGTCATTGATTACGTTCCTCCTCCCCTTGTTAGGCTGCCTGCCTCCCGATGCCTCCACGTCCGCATGCTGCCACACGCCGCCCTGCCGCCCCTCCCTCCAACTGCCACCACCAACAACCAGCATCACCACCACTACAACCACCACCGCCACACTTGCTTGCCCCTCACCAACACCACCATCATCACCGTCTCCAGCACCACGGGCACTTGCCTCATCTCCCGCCACCCACCCAGGCCAGCTGCGAAAGACAGGGAGAGAGAGAGAGAGAGAGAGAGAGAGAGAGAGAGAGAGAGAAAGGACCCCGCCCAGAACTGAGAGAGAGAGAGAGAGATGAGGAACGTGAGGAGACTCGTGTTTCTTCTTTATATTTCCTCTCCCACCTCTGTGTCTTACGGCATCTCCTCTCCCATACGACCTTTCCCATCTCCACTACTGAGTTCTCTTCCATCTGTCTCCCTTCCGCCCCCAACAACGTTCACTCCATTTCCCACCCTCTCCCCTGGCCTACAGCCTAGGGGGCCCCTGAGGAATCAGGATACCTGGGGGTGGCGGCCCCCAGGGGGTGGGGACAGCTAAGCCCTCCCTCACCCACCCACCCTCGCTCCCGGGGGTGGTAAAACTCAGGCTCCCAGCCACACAACACTGCCAGCAATTGCACCCCCAAATTGGTGCAAATTGACGACCTCGCTGGGAGGCCCACGGCAAACGACCTCACCACAGGCGGGAGAAAGGAACACAAATCGTCCTTGTTGAACCCGTACTCATCTGTTCCTAATTACCCATAACCACCCACTAGCACTGTACGGGGAGTGGAGTTCTATAGTCGCTGGGGGCCCCCATCTCTGCTGGGTCAATCTCAACTGTAGTACAAGCTGACAATCAATCCTTCGGATAATGGTATCATTCAGTCTCGTCACTTGGCCAGTCCCTTGATGGGCCTGAGGTTCCGCCGGAGGCTTGCGTCTTGAGCGTACAATAACCGCGTGATCACGTCTTGCAGAGGCAGGCAGGCAGGGGCGCTGCTCTTACCTGGTTCCCTCTTTCTTTCTCCATCCTCCTCCCCAACAGGTCAGGGCTTCGTGCCATTCCTTCACCTTATGGCCGATCGAGTTCCACTAGGCAGGAATGTACCTCAGTTCAATAAGCTCAGATTCCTCAATACATCCCCTCCTTTCTAGTCTTTTAAGTGGCCTCATGGGTATCAAAGGTCAAACAACCCGTAAATGTATATTCTGGGTTGTTGTTCCTTAGCATTTCAATCTATGAAACTTTATACACAAAAGCTTTACACAACATGCATGTAGTGTCTGAGATAATATGAGAAATTAACCATTTCTAGTGTTCTACGGGCGTTAAAGTTCATAAAAGATGTTCTTCTTTCGGGCCATTCCTGAGCCATAAATCAGCCAGTGTTCGTGAGTTTCGACACAATCTATTTACATGACCTACACTACGGTATATATTTGTGATTCGATTTTTTAGCTAATCTTTGGCATCATGGTTACCAGAAGCCACTAACCTTTTCTTTTCAACCCATGCATATAAGATACTTTTGAACAATCTCCATCTAAATAGTTCATTAAAATTTGACATTTGACACGACAAACACCGTTTCAACACATACCAAGACCCTTCACTGCCCTACCCTCTCTGCACTCAGACACACACACACACACAACATCACAACACTTTATGACCTGTGGTACCGACCGGTGGACGTGGCTAGTTTCCTGGGTGCTGCAGGAACCTCATAATGGTAGAAGGGACTCCTGGGGCAGGAAGTCCGTGAATCAAATGCATGCTAGTAGTCTTTGACTAACTTTTCTGTTGTATTTTAACCAATGCTGCTCCAACTCAACACTATGTTCCCAAACATTCTCAGTAACTGGGTACATACTGCACTCGCTCGCAAAAGTGTTGGCCTTTATTTGCTTACTGAGGAAATGGACAAGAACACCGTACACCATACCTTCTTCAGCCTTTGAACATAACGGGACAGACGAGTGTCCTCGTGCATCATCCAGTCTGAATATACACACTAAAGCGTCTAAGTTTGCCTCCCGAAGCGTGCCTTTACCTTTAGATTCGCCCGTTACTCCCAACGAAACCACGAGTTGTGTCGATCTGCCATGACGTCTAAGTGTCCAGGGTGTGTCTCAGTGTCTAAATCCGCTTCAAAGTCTCTTCTAATACTTCACTCTCTGTGCGTCTAACATCCGTGACGTACGTCAACGTCAAAATGTCCACGTTTACATCTCCGTCTAACTCCGCGTCTGTGCTGGAGTCTACGTGCACTCTGTTTACATTATCATCTCTGCATTTACAGTTTATATGTGTCAAAAGTGGAGGGAACAAGGAGAACGGGGAGACCCTATTAGAGGTGGAAGGATGGAGCGAAAAAAATTTTGAGTGACGGGGCCTGAACATGCAGGAGGGTGAAAGGCGTGCACGGGATAGAGTGAACTGGAACGATGTGGTATACTGGGGTCGAGGTGCTATCAATGTACTGAACCAGGGCATTAGAAACATCCACGGTAAACCAGGGAAAGGTCTGAGAATGGATGTGAGCGGATGTGGCCTTTCTTCGTCTGTTCCTGGCGCTAACTGGGAACCGGCGATCAAGTAAGAAAAAAATATACTTCATCAATAATAGTCACTCGAGCAAGGCGACATGCCTCTTGAGCACGGTGGTACGACCCTTGAGCACGATAGCACGACCCTTGAGCATGGTGGCACGACCCTTAAACATGGTGGCACGACCCTTGAGCACGATAGCACGACCCTTGAGCACGGTGGTACGACCTTTGATCACGATAGCGCGACCCTTGAATATGATGGCCGGGCCTTTAACCTAACCCTTAACAGCCAGGCTAGAAGTTACGTCAGCAGACCCCGTGGATCGCACCATCAAATCCCAGGGCTTGAAAAACAAAGCCAGTGTCCAAGGAACCTTCACCGCCTCTTATCGATTACCTGAGAGGGGCGAAAATCATAACTTGTGCATACCAAGAGGCACCTCTATCTACTTTACGAAGACCATTAATCACATTCTTCTCCCTACAGAAATAACACGTTCCTCTACCACGACCACTGACTATATCGCCTGCGACCAGCACCCGCTAACGACCACTCTTCTCGCCAAGATTTTCAAACGGGGAACAACTTCTAAAACATAAACACACTGATACTGACGTTTTACCCATTCTATTCTTGTAATAAAATTTATCTTATATTTCAGTCTTTTTTACCCAAAGACAGTGGACGGAAAGTGTCGTGGACCGGCAGTGAGGGTCGTTGCGCAGTCTCTCTACGACTGACACAGCTTGGCAAAACACAGGCGGTGAACGGTACACGAGGAGGCAAATGGCACAGATGAAGAAATCCCAAACATTAGTAGTGCGTCCATAAACACACACACACACACACACACACACACACACACACACACACACACACACGGTGACTGACTAGTTGTGTGTGAATTAGTATATCAACTACAAAGAAATCTAAGTATATTTCTATACCATGCAGCACTGCACAACATACGTATATGACCACTTCCCACAACACCTATAGACCACTTCTCAAGTCCCCTCCACTCGCCCACGTCTCCACCCGACACCAACGACCACATATCCTCTACCAAAACCAACCATCCACATCTGACATTAAACTGACGACCTAACCTTCTCCTACCGAATCCACTAACATGTCTCTTCTACCCACCTCCCAACCTTATGAACCGGACGGTAATGTGCAGATCGGAGCGTCGAGTGAGGACATCGCTGGCCGCTCCTCTTGGTCATGGCTGACTTGGGCACTCAGGAAGCCAGAGTCACTCCCATGCTTGGCTGACACACATTGCCCAAGCCGATGAAATGAAACCCTGACCCACTCACCATGTCGGCTACAAACGTCTCGACCACCTCCTCCTGCGCTCGTCTGACCATCCGAATTTCCTAAAGGAATCGTCCACTTTTACAAAACAATAGAGACATCTGGTGTTAGGTCTCATGGCTGAGATATAAACTCATGAGCAGGTGAAAATTGTCAGGAACTGATCTCGTCCTCGTCTTTCCTCTGTCCTTCACGCAATGGCATCCACCCATTCGTCTTTATGTTTACTTCTTTCACGTGGTCTTGGGTCTGGTCCCCCCCAGACCTGAGAGTGTTGGTGAAGCGCAGCCTGCCGACCACACGCCACCCACGCCTCACCACGAAGTCTACCATTATCTCCGCCTCACACCGCGCTAATCGAACACCAACCAGAGATCCGACATGAGTAAGAGGATCGTTATAGCAATCACGCACCCACGACACAGGCATATGACCTACCTAACCGGTCCAAAGCTATGATGGAGATCATGTGGCCATGACGGAGGCACATGAATACCACAGTTATGACGGAGACACATAATTCTGAACGTATCTTGCGAACGACTCGCCAAGAGCGGCCGGCCAGACACTCCCCCGTCCCTCGGGTCCTCCCGAATACGAACAAAACCCGTGGTCAGCTGTCCGGCCCAGCCCCGAGACCCGCGCCCACGGAGGGGACGCCAACTATTGCACATGCCGCTTCTCCTTCCACGAACTATGATGGTATCAGACAGCGGGCAACACAGAGGAAACCGGATATCCTCGGGTTATCTGGGACGGTGAACCTGGAGGATGAGGAGTGGCGCCGCTGCTCCGGATGTTGGTGCAGGACGCTGGTGACCTATCATACCCCACTACCCACCTCTGCAGCATGTCACCGCTGGCCTGTACTCCTGCCTCACTAGCCGAGGGCGTGTCTGCCGGTACTGCCAGCCAGCGAGGGAAGCAGCCAGGGTGTTGGGCGGGCCGGGAGCCAAGCCCAGCATGGCGGACTAACGCTACAACACTGGGAATTTATCAACACGTGCGGAGTCTCACTAGCCACCCTGACGCTCATTACGGTCTTAAACTTCACACTGCCCCTCTCACACTGATAGTCCCACACACTACCCCTATCACACACTGCCCCTCCCACACACAGCCCCTCCCACACACTACACCTCCCACACACTACCCATCCCACACACTGCTCCTCCCACACACTGCCCCTCCCATACACTGCCCCTCTCACATACTGCCCCTCCACACACACTGCTACACCTACACAATGTCCTTCCCACACACTTTAACACCCCCATACTTCCTGGCATTCTTACAATCGGAGATTTCCACACACTGCCATTCCTACACACAATACCAATCCAAACATACATACACTCCTACACACACTGGCACTCCCACAGCTATATGGTTGTCTGGCTTTAGAACTGTCAACAGCCAGGGTCGTTCAGGCCACCAACCGAAAAATCTTCAACAACTTCAAGTCTTCAGACTACATACGCTGCACCTACTGTCCATGTTCATCACCCTTGTTTCATTCTCATAAAACCACTCCCACATATGCGTTGCTCTGCACGCAAACTTATATATATATATATATATATATATTATCCCAGGGGACAGGGGAGAAAGAATACTTCCCACGTATTCCCTGCGTGTC